>JANAVB010033417.1:5938835-6035331 GCA_029216955.1 Iris pallida
TTCTCTTTGCTTTTAATACGGCGAATGGACGGTGAATACGGCGAATGGACGGAGAATGGCCATTCTTTTTGCTTTTAACACGGAGAATGGCCATTCTCTTTGCTTTTAATACGGCGAATGGACGGAGAATGGTACATTTAGGACGGAGAATGGTACATTTAGGAAGCCGACAAAAGCTCGTTCTCTCAAATCTCTTCTTTGTGTAAATTAAATCCAAGGAGGACACAATCCCTAATTTTAGTTATTGCTTAGCAGAGTCTGCTTAGTTGTTGTAAAATTGTGGTGTTGCTTCTGTGACACTTTCATCTTTAATCTCATGTTTTCTATGAATATGTGTTCTGTTTGATTTTGATTTAGTAATCTTTCCGTAATTAGTTTTTTTGTTTCATCTAACAATTTAATATTTTTGTTATAAAGCTACAGGACATGGTGGTGGTGGTGGAAGGAGAAACGGAGATGAAGAAGAAAAGAAGAAGAAGTTCCGATTCGCGGCGGACTTCGTCGAGTTCCTCAATCAAGCGGAATTAAACCTCTTATAGAGTTCCTTAATTGAAGTTGATCACGATAACCTTTTGTATTTTTCAAACGGATAGTAGAATCTTCTTCGAGCCCTCCTCAATCAAACGGCTAGTAGATTGTTTGCTAGTCTCGAAATTTATTTGTCTTTCCATCTTCCTCACTTTTTGTACTTCTCTCTTGCTATATATACAATAGTTTTCTTGTTTCATAGCACTATTATTCATTCTGAAATACATAGAATAGTTTTCTGAAATACAATAGTTTTTTTGTTCTCAAGATGTCTACTCGTGTGGTGGAAAATGTAGAAGACGTAGAAGATTGGATGCCAGCTCCAAATGAAACCTTCATTTCGCGTATGTTGCGCAAGATTGAAGAACATCTGTCGACGATTTCAGCTGATATTGCAAAGATCAATTCTAAGCTTTGTTCATTAGAAATTGAACAAATGAATTTATCTCGGCGTTTTGAGAAATTTGAAGAATCTCCAGCTTTGAAAAAGGCATCTTCATCTGGAGCATTTAATAATGTGAAGGTAGTTTCCGTTGTATCTTCTTCCGATGAGGAGGACGTGGAGCTACAGTATCGTAGTAAAGCATTGGACCGAATGCTTGCATTGTCCCCTATAGAAGAAACTGACTTTAGCAGTCCTTCTAAAAGAATGCGTAGAAATTTACATCCGGTCACACCTTCGAAAAATTTAATAAGGGGTTCAATCTCGAAGCCTAGCAATTGTACTAGTGTTTCTTCGAGATATTACGACTATATTTTTGCAGATGATAGACCTGACGAGTAAGTAATATGAGTTTTGATTTAATTCCAACAGTTTTTTTCTCCTAATTTATTCGTTTCTTTTCTTAGAGAAATAATATCATCTTGCAACAAAAACTATGTGTCTCGGTTTGAGATGAAGACCTTAGCTCCTTTAACGAAAATTAGCAATGGGGTATGTATAGATAGTATATTTCTTCTTAGATGCCATCTATGTTTACTTCGATTCCATCGCTGACGTTTTTAATGATTTATTCAGATTGTAGGTATTGTCTCTGCTCTTCTCACCGCGGAGGAACAGAAAAGAACCTCCAATAAAGCTAATGTATGGTTTTTACCAATAAGGATATCGGTGAGTGAGCATTTTATTCTTCAATGCATATGCATTAACAATTTTCTCGTTTGTTTGTCCTTCGTAATGTATTAATTGATATGTATGTAGAAAGCAACGTTACCTCCATCCGACAAAAAGCCTCATGAAATATGGAAGAAGTTTAAATATTTTCAGGATTACATGGAATCTTTAAGCACTTGTAAAGAGGTATTAATGTATTTATGTTTAAATATTAATCCTAATTTTTTGAAAATTTACTAATTTGTTTTACCTAATTATCCTGATTCAGATATACATACCCATTCATTTGGGCGAACACTATACTCTTGCAAGAGTTCTGGTTAAAAAAGGACTGTTGAAATTTGGGACTCACTTGCATCTAAAGATGATCCGATTCAAAGCAAAACAGTCATAAAAGAAATAGTAAGCTCATATTCATCAATTTTTATGAATTGGGTACAAGATACGCGGTATACTAATACATATTGTATTCTGGTAATTGTAGCTTTCAAATTTGGATCTCTTTTTCCAAGAAGAGATTTTGAAGTTGAGAGATGCTAGGTTCAGCTTTTCTACTTTTGCAATAAAACGTCCTTCTTATGTTCCCCGCCAAGGCAATTATGTTGATTGTGGAATTTTTGTAATATCATTCATGAAAGACCGATGTAGTCTAGACTACCGTTCTCTCGATGTAAGTCTGAAAATATGTCGTCAAAAATTTCAACTTTTTAGAGCAATATTTTTGATGTTATGTTTGTTATATGCAGTTTGATGCGGGAAAGGAAAGACGCAAAGCTGCTGAATGGATTACAACTTCAGAGCACAATGAAGAGCTAAAAAAGAAGTCCAATCTGAAATGATTGAATATGGAAGACGATGATTTTTTTTTTCTTCTTCTTTTATATCTAATGTATGGAAACCCCTAATGTATTATGTTCATTTGTTTTATTGAGTTGTAATGACATTTTTGCCAAACGGCTTCGATTCTTTTTGATTAAGCAGAATCATTTTTGCCCTTCAAATTAATATAATTAAGCAGAAAGGAGTCTTTTGTCCTTCCATCGAATGACATTTTTGCCCTTCTAATTAATTCTATTGCTCTGACTATGCACGGAGTTCCTTTGTTCAGGGAGTTCCATTGCTCTGACGATGCACGATGAAGTGATTTGCCTCAAGGAATTCAATTGAAAGCTTCGACTGTGAAGGAGTGTTGTTCTCTGTCGTCTTTCAGTTCGTGTCCACGTGGTAGATGTTCTTCATCGTGCATCGTCAGAGCATAGGAACCGTTGGATGACTCCTTGAGGCAAGTCACTTCATCGTGCATCGTCCGAGCAAAGGAACTCACTGAGGCAAAGGAATTCCTTGAGGCAGAGCACCATGCAAAGGCATCATTCTTCATCATGGAATATGTCGAAGAAATAACTCCTTGCGGCAAAGGAACACCGTGCATAGTCCGAGCCAATCAACGTACGGGCGCTTCGACAGAGCGTGGGTTGGCAATAAATCCAAACCCAGGCACATCTCAGTCTTCTGAAGGACTTCACCACCGTGCATCGTCGGACCAATGGAACACGTTGAAGAAATGAACTCCTTGCGGCAAAGAAACACCGTGCATAGTCCGAGCCAATCAACGTGTGGGCGCTTCGACAGAGCGTGGGTTGGCAATAAATCCAAACCCAGGCACATCTCAGTCTTCTGAAGGACTTCACCACCAAAGCTTCTTCGAACGAGGAGATCGACAACCAAGAGGAAAGCATCTTGCCAAGGCGGAGGATCGGTAGAGTCCATCTCCACAAGAAAAGCTAAGTGAGACGAGAACAAACTCTCCCTACACTACTGCCATTTATAGGCATGGAATAACTCCCCCTTCTCAAGTAAAGCTAAGTAAGACTAGAACAAACTCTTCCAACTACTGCCATTAATACCAATGAATATCTTCCGCCGAAAAGTCTTGCCAACGTCTGGTCAAGCTGAGTAGGAACATGCCCCCTCCAGATTTCATGCTCAGGAACATGTTCGTGCTGGACACGAAAAACGAGGCGGAGGAAAAGGCCGTGGCTGATTCGATGCCGCGTCTCGAGCACCTACATATGGGATTCGGCATGTTCAATGGAGACATGCTGCGATCTATCATATGCAACTGCAAGGGTTTTCGCGTGCTCGACATACGTGGGTGCTTCAACGTGATCTTCGACGACGAACTCTGAAAAATTTATTATTCAATACAGACGTTTAAAAAACCCTTTGAAAATTTAATTCCAGTACCAGGGGAACCTGTATACGAGATGTATAATGATTTAGATATGATCTATCATTCCTGGGGTGAATGGTGAAAACGTTAGCATGCATGCATGCATTTCTTTATATTTTTTACTAGTCTACATACAAGATATTTTTTTTGAGTTCGATTCTCTATTTTGACAAAATTTTACTTTTGTCAATACTAATTTTTTACATGATTAATTTTTTTTTATAAATAAAATGGACTGTGATATAATGACGCCTAAGACGGCTCACTTCTGAGATTTCGACATTTTCCAACACAGATTTTACCATTAATACAATATCTCAGTGTAATCATATCCAAGAGATTTCGCCATTTCTCAACACAAATTTTACCTTATTCAAAATGAATTTTGGCGGTTCAAATTCTACTCATATTAGTAGTATCAGTGCCATTCACCATAATTAATGGTGATCGATACGAAAACATTGGTTTCTTTTTCACAATCCTTTAAAATCTATTTACACAGCCAAACTAATTCATCTTTACGAGCCTTCAAAACTAATTTATATAGATTCAAAACAAAACTAAACAGCCAAACTATTTAAAATTCACAACCCTACAGAACAGTCCTAAATGTACCATTCTCCGTCTTATATGTATCATTCTCCGTCCTACATGTATCATTCTCCGTCCTACCTCCGTCCTAAATGTACCATTCTCCGTCCTATATGGACCATTCTCCGTCCTACATGTATCATTCTCCGTCCTACATTTACCATTCTCCGTCCTAAATGTACCATTCGCCGTCCTAAATGTACAATTCTCCGTCCTAAATGTACCATTCTCCGTGTTAGAGGAACGGAGAATGGCCATTAACAGCCAAACAGCCAAACTAATTCATCTTCACGAGCCTTCAAAACCAATTTATATAGATTCAAAACAAAAGTAAACAGCCAAACTATTTAAAATTCACAACCCTACAGAACAGTCCTAAATGTACCATTCTCCGTCTTATATGTACCATTCTCCGTCCTACATGTATCATTCTCCGTCCTACCTCTATCCTAAATGTACCATTCTCCGTCCTATATGGACCATTCTCCATCCTACATGTATCATTCTCTGTCCTACATTTACCATTCTCCGTCCTAAATGTACCATTCGCCGTCCTAAATGTACAATTCTCCGTCCTAAATGTATCATTCTCCGTGTTAGAGGAACGGAGAATGGCCATTAACAGTCCCAAAAATTGTTCCATACTAAGTTAAAAGCATATAATAGCACCCAAAAAATGTTAACAATAGAAAAATTCTATAGAACCCAAACAACAGACTCGAACCTAGGCCTTCCATGTAAAAGCCAAACAGCACAACCAACTAAGCCTGGAATAAGACATCAATAATGCTAAGTCTACTACCAAATGCTTACAACACTCTTCCAACCTTCACCCATTACTGACATGTGGGCCATGGCCCATATGTCAGCAATGGGTGAAGGTTGTAAGAGTGTGTAAGCATTTGGTTGTAACTGTAGCATTATATCCCCAACTTCCAAAAAGAAAAAAAATTGAATATCCCCAACTTCCAATAAGGAATAAGAAGAGTCGGTTAGGAACGTGTATATATATACATAGGGGTCCCCATTCATCTGAGTAGGTTGCACATTTAACATGGCTCCAAAAAGATCATCTGGTTGGGAACCATTGCCAGAGTCTTCTTCCAGTCGTCGTCGAGCCTCTCCGCATGGAGCACCCTCTGTGCCGCCTCCGGCCCATAACTGGCTGGCAGCGGCTGCGGACTTCCTGACCTCCTGCGGGTTGTCACTGGAGGTCATCGCTCGACCTCTTCATCCGGCGCCTAACTTTGACCTGTTGCCGATCACTCCGGAGGAACGGGATTCTCTGGAGAAGAGGGAAGCGTTTCGCCGCCTGTGCCAGAGGGCGGGTGTGCGCACCCTGCAGGACTTTGCGGAGATCCTCCGCGAGGCCAGTGAGGGCTAGACCCTTTTTTTTTCTTTTTTTTCGTTTTTTACAGTTTTTTGTCCTCCTCTTGTATACTTCTCCGGAGAATGTTTCGGCGACGAAGCTGGAATTTAATGAAATATAATATTTTGTTAACTCAATTTGGTTTCGGCTACAATCAAACTTTTACAACCTTCTTACAACTTACACCCATTTGCTAACTATAGCATTGCTCTTTATAATTAACAAATCTTGTTACGTCAAATCCATATATCAGCGACGATATCCCCATCAATGACTTGTTACGTCATAGAATTGATTATGCTGCCAGCGTCAATCTTGCCGTCAAATCCATCTTAAATATGATTACAAAGTAAAATAGAGGACAACTTTGAGTGTTTCAATTTTACTCTTTTCAAGTACATAGTCTTCTTATTTTCAAAAATTTAATCAAATATTCGAAAAATGGAAATATTGAGATTAAACTTCACATTCTTAAATATGTTGTCAAATTTTTTTAAATAAACATGTTTCCACCACGTTTTTCTGCCAAATTTTTCAATAATTTATACGGAACACGTGGATATATACTAGTAATAATAGTAATAAATTTAATTTTGGAAAGTAGTTTTTAAAATTAGGGTCTCAAAATCCTAAAGGTTTATGTAGTGATTTCACATGGATATATACTAGTAATAATAGTAATAAATTTAATTTTGGAAAGTAGTTTTTTAAATTTAATAGTAATAAATTCGACCGTCTTATACTAGTAATAATAGTAATAAATTTAATTTAAGACTCAAAACTATTCTAATTATTTCTACTTCCCAAGGTCATATAAGACGGTCGAATTTTTCCTCTTCTTCTCTCAAACCCTCTTCCTTCTCCCAAACCCTCTCCCAAACCCTCTTCTAATCAAAATGCCGCCGAAGAAACAACGACCGTCGCCGAAGGGGAAGAATCCACAAAGGGATGCGATACTGGCCCGAAGGGCAGAACTTGTAAGGGCGGTAAAAACCAAGATTATGGTCGCTAGGGCAGAGGCCGAAAGGGCAGAGGCGGAAGCAGCGGCGGAAGCAGCGGCGGCGGCAGCGACGATGAAAGTGGAGGCGGCAGCCAAGCCACGTACAAAAAAGGCTAAAAACACTCATTGCTCGACAAAGACCGAAAAATCTATCTTCGATACAGAGTCGTCGGAAAACTCAACTTATGAAGATCGAAGGCGTACTCAAGCGAAGGCTAAGGTGGCAACGGATGCAGAGTCATCAGCGTACTCTGTGGATTTTGAATCCTCATCAGAAGAGAAAAATGAAGAGGAAGAGCAATCATCAAATAAGTCCCAGGCTGGAGAGGAGGTAAAAAATTTAAAGACTCTAAAACTAAGAAGATTTACATTAAATATTTCAAGAAAAAGGTTGTTATGCCTGAAAGATCAATTAAGATAGATGATGTCGAAGACGAAGCTTTCTTAGATATATTAAAATTCTATCAATTGGAGAAACTGAACAAATCATGTCTTGAGAAAATCTCCCAAACAATAGTAAGAGAATTTTACTCAAATCTTTCGACTGAAATTAAAAAAAAGAAGAGGATCAACCACTGGTGTTTCTGAGAGGGAAACTGATTAGGGTAAATGCTGCTGTCATCAACGAATTTTATGGATTTGATCCAGTTCCTGAGTTTGATATGAAAGATATTGATAATGTTTCCATGACGGATGCAATTCATGAGATTACAGGTGTTTCAATGGGTGCCAAGACCCCTCAAAATGTATACAAAGATCAATTAAAAACTTTGTATAAATTGTTGCATGCCTACGTATCTCAAACACTCAACCCTACTGGATATGAGTTTTCCATCCATCCCGAGAGAGTAAAATTTCTTTATTATATGGGGAAGAAAAAAAAGGATGGATATAGGTTCCTACATGTTCAGTAGAATGATGCATCTCGTGGGAAAACCAACTGCAAGGACAGCTCTCCCTTTCGGAGGATTAGTATGCTCGATGGCTAATAAACATTCTGTCCCAAGCTTAGCAGGGGATGTTTATATTAAAAATAAAGGCCCCATGAGAAAACTAACCTTCACTTGAATGTTTGGAAAATGGGCAGCAGCTGGAAGCAAACCATCAACATCTGGAAAAACCATCAACTTATGGAATCAAAAACACTAAGGACAGAGTTGATGATCTATACAATTTTGTTGCTGCAAACTTTGAGAATGTCTTCAAAGAGATGAAGACTATATCCGACAACCAGAAATTGATTCTGGATAAGATTGACCAGATAGAGGTTGAATTTGCTGACCAAGAATAAGATTTTTCTTCCCTCGTGAAGAAGGTAAATGGGGCTAGCCCAAACTCTTATGTAAAAATACACACTGTGCACATTGACACTTTAATGCTAGCCATCACTTTGATACTTCTATTTATGTTTCTGGATGTCATTTCTACATATACAGTGAGTCCATACTGACTATAATTCTTCTTAATCCGTCCCTCAAGGTGTAGGTGAAGGATATTTTGAGAAAGAAGAAGAAGTAGGAAAAAAAAAAGAAACAAGAAGAAGAAGATGGAGATGGCTATGAAGATTCATCTTTTGAGTTTTGAATGTCTCTTATTTCAATTTGGAAGTAATATTTGACTTGTAATATGGTTCTGAATATTTGTTGGTCATGGCGGACAAACTAAATTTTGTGTTTGAAATATTGTAAGACTAAACTTTTCGCTTGTACTAAGTGCATAGTTCGTAATTTGTTTTGAAAATGTAATATGGTCTTGAATTTAGAGTAGGTCTGATATTTATTTGGATTATTGTATTGTGAATTATGCAGGTTCTATGTTGAATTACTAACGTGGATTGGGCAGATTACTGTAACGTGAATTATGCAGTTTATTGGACTTGGAATGAAGTATACTTAATTTGATTATAATTTTTTGGTTGAAGCGTTTATTTCGTTGGCAGTTGGCCTTCATAGATGATATTGATATTTTGGTGTATTCCTTTGATTTGCAGATGCCCATCACAGATTTCACGAGTCCTGGGTGCATTGCTAGGGTTTACAGGTGGCCTCATTACGGATGCATTCCTGGGATCACTAAAACTTTATTTGATTGTAATGTGTTTTGCTTTCTGTAAAAAATTATTACATCGATGCCATCAGTATGAATTCGATGCCAGTGCCTGTTCATCCCTTGTTATTGCTGAAGCAAAATTGTAATCATGCCTGTTCATCCTTTGTTATTACGGAAACATAATTGTAATCCTGCATGTTCATCCTTTGTTATTGCCATCAGTACATCGATGCCATCAGTATGAAGTCGATGCCAGTGTAATGCATAATGTAATGTAAGAAAAATTCTCTTTGATAGTAGGTTAATTATATTCAAACATTCGCAAGAAATTTTGTTCAGCCATACAGTGGAAGCCTGATAAAATGATATTCGGATTTTTTTGAAAATAATTTAATATTAAATGAATGTACTATGGTAAATGATATTAAAAATACTGTAAATATTTGGTGAAAAAATATGAGATACTTGAACATTTCCAGTCCTAAATGTACCATAATTTGTTAAAAGCACAGAGAGTGTCCGTTCTCCGTTTTCAAAGAACGGAGAATGGCCATTCTCCATGTTAAAGGAACGGAGAATGGCCATTCTCTTTGAGAATGGCCATTCTCCGTGTTAAAAGCAAAGAGAACGGCCATTCTCTGTCCATTCGCCGTGTTAAAAGCAAAGAGAATGGCCATTCTCCGTCCATTCGTCGTGTTAAAAGCAAAGAGAATGGTCATTCTCCGTCCATTCGTCGTGCTAAAAGCAAAGAGAATGGCCATTCTCCGTGTTAAAAGCAAATAGAATGGCCATTCACCGTCCAAAAAAATAATCTCTTCGAAAATATTATCATTAGAAAAGTAAAAAATATTTCGTCTGATCAATACAGATTTTTTTTTAAATATGTGAGCAGATGATCCGCCCGACCTCAGAAGCAGGTTTTCTCAGTTCACCACCACCACCATGACATGTAGCTTTATTAACAAAATATTAAATTATTAGATAAAAATAAGATTTCTGACAATGGCATGGACAGTAAAATTAGAGCGGCGCCGCTGGTACTTTTTCTTGTTCGAGGAGGTTTCGACGACGTCCGACGCGAACCGGACCGATTCTTCTCGGCGCAGCTGGTACTCCTCGTTGTTCTAGGAGGGCTCGACGACGTTCGATGCGATCCGGACCGATTTTTATTTCCTTCTTCATCTCCGTTTCTCTTTCCACCACAACCACCAACACCACCACCACGACGGCCTGTAACCAAAAAAAAATTACGAAATATTAAATTGGATGGACTTTTGAGAGAGTAAATATGAGTTAATTTAGGGTGTTCATTGAAAAAATTAAAGTGAAGAATGACCTGCTAAAGTAAGTTACCAACAGGTCAAAAGTCTAAATCAGCATTAAATGATGTTTCTACACTATTATTCAATCCGAACCATTGGATCAACATCCAACGGTCCAAATTTCGGATGTATCGATACATCCATTTCCAGCGGATGTATTGTAGAACGACCCTATATATATATATATATATATATATATATATATATATATATATTATTTTTTGAAGCAATAGATAATTGTGGCGAATTCGCCTCCACTGAAGATCGAATTTCGACCACTTGGGCCGCATGCATATCTCTTAACCACTATACTAGAGGTCATATATATATATAACCACTTTATAAATAAAAGAATGTTTGATCCATACACCACTCAGTAACCTCAATCTACCAAAAGGCAGACCTGACCTACCAAAACTCTACTTACTACTCTCACTACAAAAATAAGCCAAATTAGCGACGTCAATATACGTCGCTAATTAAGGCATATACGTCGCTAAAGTTATTTAGCAACGTATTTAGCGACGAAAAATGAAGGTCGCGAAAAACCTAGTCGCAGATGACACATTCGTCGCCCTACGTCGCTGTTTGCGACGTCACCACTATGTCGCTGTGTCATCGTAAAATTAGCGACAGAGGGCGACGAACATTGACGTCGCAAAATTAGCGACATAGTACGACGTATTAGCGACGTCCAATTTTATTTATGTGATGACATGGCATGCCTGCCACGTCAGCATCTTAGCGACGTCAGTATTCTACAGTGAAGCGACGGATTGCGACGGTTAGCGACGCAATGCCGCTATTTAGCGACGTACCTGTACGTCGCTATCTGTCGCTATCCGTCTCTATACGTCGCAGAATAATAAAAAATATTTAAAAAAATATAATGTGTATTTTTGTTATGCTGTGTGTCTGTGTTTACAGTGTGTGTGAAGTGCAGTGTTCGAACCATCGACAGTTTCGATTACTATTCTATGTTTTATCTTGGATAAAAAGAGCAACAGTTCATGGTGCACTTCTCAGAGCTTCCTCTTCACGTCCTTCACCTTCTCGGGATCCTGTACGACGTCCCGAGAGAGTGAATGATGTGAAAATGAAGCTCTCAGAAGTACACCCTGAACAGTTTTTCTTTCTGTCCAAGATAAAACATACAACAGTAATCGAAACTATCGATGGTTCCGAACACTGCATTTCACATACACTGTAAACACAGACACACATCATCACAAAAATACATATTATATTTTTTTTAAATTTAGGCAACACCTCCTTTGTATATCAGATCATCGCTTATAACCCAGCGTAGGTATATTTGTCATCCCCGTCGCAGATATGACAAAGTAAATATCACAATAAAAATACCAACAAAGTAAATATCACGAAGTAAATATCCAGCAAACATACATGTCCACAATGCAGGGCAAATAAGAATGAAAATCAGTGTACAGAAACGGTCAATGGGCCCATAGGGCCAATACATACAAAGATGATAAAAAAAATCTACTGGATCACTGAGGACCCCTGCCGCGCATATGGGATAGCATGTACTCATACTGCTCCTATGTGAGCTACACCGTAGGGGCAGTAGGAGGCAGTGCAACGTCTGGAGTCGGCGCCGTCGATGGACCGGGAGGACGTATCTGCTCCAACTCTCGCAGTCGGTCACCATGCGCAGCAAGGGTACTCACCATCCTCTGAGTACTCTCCTCAAAAGAAGTATGTAGCTGGGTGAGTGAGGCAGCCACGGTCCTCTGCGATCCCTCCAGCTCGACCTGTCTACGCTCTGTGCTCTGCGTAGACTCGGTAAACGTGTGCAAGCTGTCAGCTGTAGCCTGCTGCAGACTCATCAACTCCTGTATACTGCTCTCGACCGCATCAAATCGTCCGGTGATCATCGAATCGTCGGATCGTCGCTCTGCCCCAGCTGCCTCAGAAATCTGCTGCTGTAACTCGCAATGCAGCTCGTGGAGCTGTCTGCACACATCCTGCGCTCGTGATGACGCCTGCGAAGCTGGAGACTGCGCACTGACAGAGGGGGCCCGGGATGACTCTGAAGCCAAATAGGCGCCGTAGGATCCCGTACCGTAGTACGTACCCTTCTGAAGACCGCCAACGGCGGTCATCCAGAGCTCGTCCGGTGATGGAGCTGTAGGCGGCTGGGAGGAAGTACCAGCCCCTCCCTCTGCTGGCGCACTAGCAGCAGCAGCCGCCTCCTTTTATAGCCGAACAAACTCGGCCTAAAACAATGTTTGCTAACGTATAAGTGTTTGCTAAAGTCTATATTTATATCTATTTTCCTGTTTTCTAAATTATAGTAAATTAATATAAAGAATAGAACGTACATATGCATGCGTCGTCCTCTCGTCAATGAACTCCCCAGCCCTCCGATGGGTGACCAGGAAGACGGTCACCATATTGGGGTCCTCATCCTTTTTTACCTGTTAAAATATATTATCTATTATTAGTATTAAACATTATATCCAACTATATATAAAATAATGTCCGTCATATGAAACGTACCAGACGACAAAAATGCTCCGTCATCGGAATGGAGCCACCACACCACTTACCGGCGCTCGATCGCGCCACCTTGGCCTTGTCAGACCGCTCCTGGTACCTGGGCTCGTCGAATCTAGCCTTCATCGCAGTCCACTGCTCTGGCGTGATCCAACCATGGATCGGCTTTCTGGAGCGATTACGAGACTTCTGGTCGTGGATCGCATCACGGATGAGCTTGCCTGCGACGGCAGAAAATTGGGCCTCGATCTTCGCCGCCCGGTGTGGTGGATAGAAATAGGTCCTCTACAAGATGGACACACATTATCCAATAGGCACAAATTCGTATATTATGTCTTATTATGGGACATACATTAGTAGCGGACAGTTACTAATAACCATGCTATATCGCACATAAGTTCTTGTGCATCCAACGTGTACACATACGCTATCGATTCTTACTGATGCCAATCTCATTCAGACACACTAGATTCGTTTCGATATCGCCAGGGTCAAGTTGAAAATTGTCTTAATTAACATCAATTTTCAAGACTTGAATATAATGTCACCTACAACCGATATCTAAAACCCCATGACAAAGTCAAGTAGACCCCATGAATATAATGTCACCTACAACCGATATCTCATTCAGACACACTAGATTCGTTTCGATATCGCCAAACCATATATATATAATGTCACCTACAACCGATATCTAAAACCCCATGACAAAGTCAAAGACATTATTGACAAGACTTGAATATAATATCAACCAATATCCTAAGATACTACTTAGAATCCTAGGATACTATCTTAACTCTAACATATTAACTGGCTAACTTAGGATACTAAACGTATCCTCTAACATCTTATGTATCCTAGATATCCTAACATCTATCTCTAACACATATATAGGAACTAGCCGCTGCCGCTGCCTATTGCACTAACATACTGTTAGTATCCCTCTATGAATTGGAATATGTGATACATGTATTTGTCTTCAAGAATTAAACATATGCAATTACCTATCACATACATATTCCTTCATTTGTATATAGTGAGACACACATCTCTCCATGAGTTGTGGCCAAGGTAAGCTACTGTCCTGCTGCCTTCATGGATTCTGAACTCTACTACACTAATCTAACACTCACACCAACACTCACATGAACCTAGACTAACATTCTATTATCTGATACCATATTATCCTGATATGTATATCCCATACTAACATCCTAACATACAAGGATACCAAACTTACTGATACTCAAGTGAGTATCTCAAAAACTCCCTATTCACCTATGGTTACAACCCATACCCTAAACTCTGATACAACTAACCAAGTGACCCCAAGCCTCTGATACATACTAGACACCCTATAGATTAGACCCTCTGATACATGATACTAAGGCTAACCCCCATACCTATGGCCTAGTGTCACGAGTCAATGGCCACTTGGGCAATCACCAAAAAGGAGGGTGTTCCCTGCTACTGTCACTGCTCTGTGGCAGAGCCAAGGGCAATGCAGTAGCCAAAGCAAACTCTACTTTTCCTTGCCTCATGCCTATTGTCTGCAGTGCCTAGCCAAGGCCACTGCTCTGTGACTACTAGCAAATGCAAGGCAAATGCCTAAGCCAAAATCTGTTAAGACAAACCATGCCAACCCAAGCATTGCAGGCCACACATGCATATGGTTTCCTATAAACCAACCCATCTAAACACCTGCACTCGATCATGGGGCACTCTCCTGTGCATCCAATGCACAGGTCTAATGGCCCCTAAACCTGTCACACCCCATCCTGCCATTAAGTTGTTGCCCATTAACACAGGTAACTCTCCTATACATTCACACTTCTCACACTCTCTTCCTCTGTGATACATGTATTTGTTACATCTGTTACATCCGCTGCCGCTGCCTATTGCACTAACAGTATGTTAGTATCCCTCTACTAATCCTATTGGGCATAAACCCATCCTAGCCACTCTCGGAATTTCTCCATGGGTGATATCAAATCCATCCTAACTTCCTAATGAGGACTCAAAATAGCCTCAAAATCGAACCTATGGATTCAAAACACACACAATAGCTGTGTGTGTGTCCGTGTGTGTCTGTGTGTGTGTGTGTGTGTGTGCGTGTCCGTGTGTCTGTGTGTGTGTGTGTGTGTGTGTGTGTGTGTGTGTGTGTGTCCGTGTGTCCATGTGTGTGTGGGGGGGAAGAGAGAAGGAGGAGGAGGAGGAGGAGGAGTGTTAGGGTTTATCGGAGAGAAAGAGGAGCAGCTCGGATTGGGGGAGGAGGAGCTCGAGGAGGAGGAGCTCGAGGGGGGGGGGGGGTTGGGGTCGCCGGGGGAGGAGGGAGTCGCCGGAGGGGGGAGGGAGTCGCCGAGAGCTCCGCACGAAAATGAAAATTATAAAATTTTTGAGTGAGGGGGAAAAAGGAAACAGTCCCGTGCCCTAAGTAAAAAAGTTAGCGACGTTAACTGTCGACGTCGCTAAACGTCGCAATCATTTTAATATATGGCGACATTTAATAATATGTCGCTGAACGTCGCTATTCTGCGACGTAATTTATCTACTGTCGCTGAACGTCGCTATTCAGCGACGATTGGCGATGCCAATAGAAGTGCATCGCTATATTACATATTTAGCGACGGTATTTTGTTCCGTCGCTAAACAACGTCGCTAATATAGCATATTTTAGTAGTGTCTCTACTCAGAATGTAGAGATCCTCATCGATGCTTTTCTCCATACCTACGATCGAGCTCTTCACTCCCTCGAAAACTCTTCTATTCCTCTCTCGCCAAATGTGCCACACCGTACACTGGAGGCTACTTCTCGTACTCGAATACAGCTTCCTGTTCTTCTTCTTTTGAACGTCCAGCTCTACTAACTCCTCCAAAGATCTGACTCCAGTATGGACCAGGCCTAAGACCCGACGTCGGCGAAGCCACAGCTCACTGCTGGGTGGGCAGCGGAAGAACAAGTGGTCGTAGGATTCAGGAACCACATTACATAAAGGACATTTCTGATCGTCGACCTTCAGCCCAAATTTGATCATTCTGTCCCTCGTGAGGAGCCTCTTCATGACTGTTTTATATAGGCAATAATTGAACTTAGGAGCTGACTCCTTGGACCAAATGTGGCCGGACCACTTGGACTTGGGGAAGGCGGTTCTGAGCTTCTCGTAAGCCTGCTTCGTCGAGAACTTATCCGTGTGAGAATCATCCCATTTCCAGTGATCAGAGCCAACATCCCTCTCAATTTTGATCCTGCGAATCCTCCATGCCCATCTTTTTATACTAGCTCCAGTGTCAAACACCCAGTTCCCATCAAGAATGAGAGAACTAACCTTCATCTCCTTGTTGTGGATGCTGCCAATGTCCAGCTCGTCTTTCTCGACGATGCTTTGGTGATCTATCCAGGGATCCGTCCACACATTGGTGAGGGTGCCATCATGAATGACTCTGGAAATACACGACTTTTGTCGAGCTCTTTGAGTGAGGATGGACTTCATTGTAACAGAGAAATTTGAGTTGCTTTGGGCAACCCAAAAGCTAACGTTCTTCAGGTATTTACTCGTCATCCAATGTGCCCAGTAGGAATTTCCCTCGAGCAAGCTCCAAGAGAGTTTAAGGGCAGCAATCTCTCTAACCGTAGAGAGTGATCGAAGACCAACTCCTCCTTCGTCTCTCGGTCTACATAAGTCTTGCCACGCGATCGCTTGTAGCCCTCCTCTCCAAACAAACCTGGCGCATAGGCTCTCAATCAATCTAATCGTCTTCATGGGCAGGAGAACGACTTGAAACTAGTACACGACCATGGAGTTGATCACCGCTCGGACTAGTTCGATCCGGCCTCCGAAGGAGAGGAGCTGTGCCTGCCAACCCTCCAACCTACTTTCCACCATCTGAATGAGGCTGTTGCAGTCAACGTACCTAGCGTAATTCGACGCGAGCGGGACCCCGAGGTACCTGACGGGGAGAGCCCCAATCTGTATTTGAAACAAATTAGCCCATTTCTGCTTCTCCGAGCAAGTTCTGCTTAGGAACAGTGAGCTCTTCTCCTTTTTCAAGCTGAGCCCAGAGGCAGCCTCAAAATTGCTAAGAATATCAAGTAAACTTTGGACCCCAAACTCTGTAGGCTGAATAAAAACCAATAAGTCATCGGCGTAGATAAGGTGAGTCACAGTAGGCTTAACTAACCTGTTAATCGGGACGATCTCCTTCCAGTGCTCGGCCTTATCCATGAGGCAAGAGAAATGTTCCATTACCATGGTGAATAAGCAAGCAGACAACGGGTCACCCTATCTGAGCCCTCTCGAGCTGTGAATGAAACCGCAAGGAACACCTCGAATTTTGATGGAGAAGGATGGGGGTAGATATGCATTCATAAACTCGATCAACCCACCAGTCTTCAAAGCCCATGGCCTTCATTATCCGGATCACGAAGTGCCTGTTGACGGAGTCGTAGGCCTTCCTGAGATCAAGCTTAGCACATGCCTTATTGCTCCCCACCTTATTGAAGTCTCTGACTTGCTCGTTCGCGAGAAGACAATTCTCCGCGATACTCCTTCCCTGAATGAAAGCCGACTGGTTTAACGAGATCAGTCCAGGCAAGAGGGCCTTCATCCGCTTACACATTAGGTGGGCTATCATCTTGTAGATGAAGTTGCAACAGGAGATAGGCCTGAAATCCTTCAGATCCGAGGCCCCAGCTATCTTTGGGATGAGAGTAATGAAGGTGTGATTGAACTCCCTCAATAGTTTTCCTGTCCTGAAGAAATCTCTCACCGATTCTAGCACGAGAATCTTAACTGTGTCCCAATGGTTTATGAAGAACCCCGCCGTAAACCCGTCCGGCTCCGGGGATCTATTGGCCTTGGACGAGAGAACAACTTCCTCCAATTCTTTTAGAGAAACAATCTTCCGCAATCCGACATTCGCTTCTTCAGTGAGGAGTCTTTTACATATAACAGGTTCAGCAGGTACCTGGGAATCCTTTTTGTTGTATAGCTCATAGAAAAACTCCTTGACCTCCGCTTCTATCTCGACCGGGTTTTCAATCTTGTTCTCATTCTTCCCGAGCAGCAAGGCAATTTGGTTACGACTCCGCCTGGCTTTAACGACCCCGTGGAAAAACTTGGAACAGGTGTCTCCGTGATTCAGCCAGTCGCATTTAGCCTTTTGCTTGAGACTGATTTCCTCAAGCATAGTCATCTTGACCACCTTCTCTTTGAGCCTTCTTTCTTTTTGGAAACTAGCCTCTGAGGGAGAAGTCTGGTTAAGGAGTTGAACCTCTTCTAGTTGTTCTTGAATCTCAGCCAAGTTAACTCTAGGCTTATCTCTGACCCAGGATTTGATCTTGGCCTTCACTTCCTTGAGTTTGGACATCAGTCGAAATTGACTGAAACCATAAACCTGCTTAGCCCATCCTTCCTTGACAGCCTCATCGTACCCCTCTTGATGCTTCCAGGAGTTGCAATATCTGAAAGGAGGAGGACCTCTCGAGCTATTACCCAAGAAATTCACCACAAGTGGAGAATGATCACTAGGACCTGCAGGCAATCCTAACACACCAACGTCAGGGAAAGAGTCGAACCAAAAGGAGTTACCTAGGGCACGATCAAGCTGACATTCAATGCGATTGACGATAGCCTGGTTATTCCATGTCCATAGCACTCCCTGTCTCTTAAGATCCGAAATGCCTGCTGTGAGAGCGCAGTCCTGAAAGTCTTCAAGAATGAAGTCCGGAACCTCTCTGCCTCCCCTTTTCTCATGCTTGTACATAATGGCATTGAAGTCGCCAATAAATAACAGGGGCATCGACGAGCCTATTCCCAGGCTAACCTCAACGACGTCATTCCACAGAGAAGCTCTGAGCTTGCGGTCATTGAACCCATATACTGCACCAACCAGCATGTTCAGACCACCATTGTTGGAGAACTCCACTACGATGTATATATATATATATATATATATATATATATATATATATATATATATATATATATATATATATATATATATATATATATATATTTTTGAGGGTGTCCACTTCTTAATGGTGCTTGGAGGCATGCCTCCAAGGGGGCTCGAACCCGCGCCACTCCGCCGGGGTGCTCCACCGTTTCCAACGGACTACGGCCACTGGGATATATATATATATATATATATATATATATATATATATATATATATATATATATATATATATATATATATATATAATTTTATTTTATTTTTATATATACACACACGTTACTTCTACCATTTTTATAAATAGAAGAAATAAGACATCCCAAGCCGGAGTCTTGTCTCTTTTCAGTTAACGTTATATATCTCTTATACAAAACACAAAGGATTTTGAATCCTAGGGCTGACTGTGCCAAGATAAAGAGTGGTTGGGATTTAATCTTGGTGAATCAACGGTTGTGGGGTTTTATGGGGAAGAGCATTATTGGGAGTGGGATTTTATGGGGAATCCAAAGATGGAGATTTAATATTTTGATGGTTGGAATTTAATATTTTGATGGGGACCTCATAATGGTTGTGGATGAGCATTATTGAGAGTGGGGTTTTATGGAAAATCCAAATAAAATTCACATCCAGCAGTGGTTGGGATTTAATATTTTGATGGGGGCCTCAAAATTATTATTGTTCGTTTAAAATTGGGGGTCCAAGATTTTGAGGAGGAATACCTTAAATGAACCATGTCCTATGGGCACGGGTTATGACTAGTATATATATATAACAAATTAAACATGTTTAAACATAAAAGATTAGGTGTGCTGCATGTGCATGATAGTCCCCTCAACTCAAGGGCTAGTTCAAGGCACAGGCAGGTTGCATTGCATAGCATAGCCATGATGGTAAAAATCTTTGGCCTTTATCATTGAATGCCTATCAAATAAACTTTCGCCCATATTATGATAGTAAGGGAGACCACATGTTGGATTATAATTGTAGCCCAAAAGAGAGCATCGATCAAAATTAAAGTTACTGATCTTTTTTTCTCTCTCTCTCTCTCTCTCTCTCTCTCTCTCTCTCTCTCTCTCTCATTCGTATGTACAGAAACAGATCACAAAAAGAAAGTGGGAAAAAAGAAAAAGAAAAGAAGAAGTACCATCCATTTCTTCATCTCTCTCCATATCTATGATTCTGTATCAACCTGGATCTACGCCGATTCACGAGCACGCGTCTACTTACCAGCTTTCCAAGTCTCTCTCCCACGTGCCACTTGGTGATGGCGCTCCCTCCCTCCCTGAGCTCCCTCTCTCTTGCACGTGTACAACTTTCTTTCTTTCTTATTTTTACGAAGAGAAACTTAATTAAACATTGAATTGTTAAATTTGTAGAACATGAGAATCGGTCATGCAACTGAATGTATTTAAACGGATAAGATTGCACCAGTGGCGTCCTGACCTTGTAGGCCCAGGCGAACTCCAAAATGGGTTCCATAAATACTAACTAAAAAAAATATATATATATATAATAAAAAATATTGCCATCAAGTTTTGAACTTAAGACCATTGGTGTGTAAGATCTCTAGTGTACAAGTATAAGATGATAAACACTACACAACAACTCCTTTGAGTTAAACATACCTCATAGTACATTATTGTTCTGCCCATATATAGTTTTCGGGCCATGGGCCATCGTCCAGCCTGCCATGGGTCAGGACCGTCCCTGGATTGAACCGATTTCTTCTATATTTTTTAGATAATACGATTGTAAAATATCCCACACAACGATGTTGTTTGCTGTTTCACCTCGCAACGAATCTTATTAGTTGGAAAGAACGTAATTATGTAGGAATAAATTGTGTTATCCACGTCAGAGTCCACCTCATATATACTAGTTAGCTACGTGCACGTACAAAAAATACTTATATGATATTGTTAAAAAATTATATAAAAGTTAAATTATATTAAAATATTTTAAATACGATTTGAATATATTTGATTAGTATTTGTCATAGATATGTTTTAAAATTTTGGATATGTGTTTAGTTATGTAATATCATGTGTTTAGTTTAAATATAATTTAAATATTGAATCTATTTTAGAATATATTATATGTTCAAGTAGTAATAATTTTAGAAGAATTTTTTTTAACTACGTGAGAATACATAATCGATAGATAGAAAGAGTTTTGAACTTATTTTATTACTAAATGGAGGATATACATACGGACAGCTCAAATGATCAGGATATACCTAAATCCAATATTCTAAAATTGGGGGAGGGGGGGAGGGGGTGGTGCTGCAGCTATGGACGGGCAGGGTAGAGCAGCCGGGGTGGGGGCGGTGGTGGGGGCAGCCGCACGGGAAGGGGGAGGGGTAGGGTAGGGTGGGGGCAACCACGTGGTGGGAGGGTGGCCGCGGGAGGTGGTGGGTTGGGTGGGGGGGGTGGGAGGGGCGCTGTGGGGGTGGGGTGTGTGTTGGAGGGGGAAGTGGGACAATTTTGTCTTTTTATTTTATTTTTAGGTATTAAGTTAAAAATATTAGTTGAAAAAGGATATAAAGTTAGTACTGTTTGAAGGGAGACGATATATCGTATAATAGTATTTTATTCCTCTCATTCATCATATGGCAAGGGCCATATATATAGGGATAAGGGGCAACCCAAGGGTCATGAGTTACATGACCCATGGGTCATGAGTTACATGATCCCAAGGGTCATGTGTAACTCATGACATAATGGTGAATAATAAGGTTTACACAACAAGTACGTATAATAGTTGAGATTATCAAGTTGAAAATTTTGAATAGTTGAGGATATCATGTTATAATTTAGCCAAATTTAAAAGTACTTCATTAAGTAAATATTTAATTACTTATTAAATATTAATTAACTATCTTAATTATTATACTAATAATTAATTATCTTAATTATAGAACAATGATTAAATAAGTTGAGCATCTTAATTGTCTTCATCAACTAACACTATTTAACATAAGACTACTTAATTATTTATGAATATTCAACTAGTTAGCCAATTAATTAACTACTACTACTAAGTAATATTAAATAAAATCCTACTTACACACCACATCCTGTAAAAAAAATGTGGGAATAGTAGATTAGGAGGAGAAAGAGCTAGGGGGACAAATTTTAGGGTTGTTATAATTATCCCAAAATTAGTGTTTGCCAAACAATAAATTTAATCCAAATTTACGAGCATTTTGGCCAAACTCTACTTCCAAATTATATTTACCAAACAGCTATACCTCATAATTTTGAGGTTGTATATATGAAATCACTCGATCACACGGCTAACTGTGAAAATGACATGTGAATGACATCAGATGTATGGGAGGAATATTATTTTCCATCAAGCTACAGAAAATGGGACATTTGTCACAATTATTCATCCTTTGTGTACTAAGGAAAGAAAAGAGAGGAATATTTCTGACAAAGCTAGCAATCTATCTGTGTTTTAAGGATCTGGGTGAAGTGGATGGAGGAGCCCTATTTTGGATCCGGGTGGGGGACAAGCATCATTCTACCTCTATTTGTCGTTTTCTAACACTTTTGTTTGTACATGTTTCCACTTGCATTGCAAGCTCTTATCGGGTTTCGGAGTGTTTATACACCACCCAATCATCCATGCCCGGTCCGTGGCCCATGCAGAGTTGGATTTGGGTTTGGAAATGTTGAAATTTGGGTCTCGAAATCACTGCTAAAATTGGACAATTTCGAAACCCAAACCCTAATATCCACTATTATGTGAAACCATAATACTAAATATCCCTGAAGATTAAAGGCACTCTATAGGAAGAAGAAAGACTGTTGGGAACATAGAATGTAGAGACTTGTGTGTCTTTGGTTTAAGAGATCAACTGAATATGCAAATAAAGCTGATCATATAACTTTGGTAAGATGTACTTGATGTTAGAAGAAATATAAATATATGATCCTCAATTCTTAGCATAACTCTTAACTCTAAAGTATTGGTGTACTAATGACAAGGGATTGATAAAGAAAACTTTTGATGTTGCAGGAAAAATTGTGCATATATATTTCACAATTGTTTTGATGTGCACAAAATTTTCAGAGCTCAGGCACTGCCTACACTTTTTTTGAAAGTTATCATTAATTACATTAGGCAGAAATACTTATCAGTCGCAATAACTTTTGCAGGAAAAAAAAATACTGATGAAATGAGTCTGTCGACCAGTTACAAAGGGATGCTACAATAATAATCTATCGATCGATCAACGAAACTAGCTGATTATTACAAGCCTAGAACTACATACTAGTAGCTGCACGACTTCAGAAACAAATCAGTTGGAATAACATCTGGATGGTGTTAATGCTTTCATCTCAAGAATAAATGTCTTCCGTCATCTATATTATCAATTTCATATAATTTGATGCAAAGCAAAGGCAATATTACTAATTGATAGTGAGATCTACCTGTAGAAGCCGAGATCCTAGCAGACTAATGGTTGTCACAATTTCCTCATTGCAGAGAGAAGGGGCATACATAGATGATAGCTCCATTTGTTGAAACAAATCAGACCCCTAACCCTTCTGATCTAGAGTTGCAGCTATCAGGAACAGTGTTGCTAAAAGGAAATCTCAGAAGGAAAATTTAAAGGAAAATATACAGCGACAGCGTCGAGCATCTATGGGCTGCTCCAGACTTCTCAAGATCATCACAAGTCACAGAAGTATTTGTCAGAGTAGAACAGTATGTTCCCTGCTAACTCTCAAGTCAAGGACCTTCATAAACAATGGATCATGAAAGAAAAACAAATAGTGTTGGCTTTCCATAATGCGAAAAAAACGACTTATTTTGCTGGAAAATCTTGTGGAGACATCAAGTAATGCTTTTATTTTAATATCCCCAGTAGTCATTACGGATCTCGTCATCAAACTTCTTCTTGAGCTCTGGGTGCTTCGCAAAGTACTCGTCAGCTGTCATCGTGCTGATCTTTTGCTGTGAAGGGATAGTATTTTATGAGAACCATAATACAAAAAGCAATGCAGATGAGCAGATGAAATTAAAAGGTTGCCTTGTGCTGTTTTGATTTCTTACCTTCATCTCTCTAACTTCTGCAATTTCCTTCTCCAACCTCTCTGACTCCTTCAGAGATTGCTCTTCTGCTTCTTTAAATTCCATAAGCTGTCAATTCAGATAATTTTGTCATGCATCCTTCCATAAGAAAAAAGAACAAGCTCCACAAGGGGGATAATATGGTAAAAATTTTAGTAGAATTGCATTGGTTAATTTGGTGATAAATATTGTTATGGTTCTGAAATTTGAGAGCCCTTTAAAACATACATATTGTTTGATATAGTACTTCACTGAGGAATCTCTGACCCATTTTCCAGACCACTAAAACTTGGCAAGTATTCCAGAATAATTTTCTTTTAAGAATTCTGCTATTATTTTATCGGCCATTGAAATCTACAATATATTATCTTGCTAATAGGATAAAACGAGGAAGATAATGAGGTGAAACTATCATATTCCTATCATATTCGCAACACCTTGGCAATTTAATTCTGTTTTGCGCTTTTGCGTAACGTATCTTAGGGATGGTTGTGATTCCATATAACACATCATATCTTACCTCTTTGTTTAGAATAATTTATGATTTACCTTCTACAGTCTAAGGGAACATGGATGGAGGGTGCTTCTTGGTTGCATGATTAACTGTATGACAAAAAGGGTAGGTCCACTTGCACACCAATTGACTTTATACGTTTCTGGCAAACTCTTGTTCCTAGCTACCTTGTCCAGGAATTTTACACTGGCGTCGAGTTAACAGCCGGTAAGGAAAAATAATTTGTCCATCCCCTTGCTCATATCTACACATGACTCCCATATATATAAGCTAATAATATACATGGCAAGCTTGCCATCTCTCAAAGAATGTAAAGTAATTCATGAAACAAGAAATATCAGTAAATGATGCATATTACTTGTGTATTAAGTTGATATTTTAGGTACTTTTATCATGTGGGTGGGGGCTCAAGAAATTTAGACCAGGATATACCTAAATCCAATCTATTAAGCACAAGAATCAAGACTTACAATAAAAGATCAAGCACTTTTGGATGGTTGGAGAATTGATAAAGATTTTAGGTACCATAAGTGCCCTACTCCAAATTAGCTCTAAATATTAGTAGAAGATATAGAATACAGAGTAGAAATGATAAGCAAAATCTATGATTATCTCACCAGAGCATCGAACTTGGGCTTGTATTCAGGAGTCACATTATCAACATACTTGGGGATCTCAACTTCTGCAAACAGTAGGTGTAGACAGTATCAGCACAGCCAATTTATTCTCATTGTAATTTAAATGAAATTATTAGAAGGTAAATGATGCTCAAGCCAAATTGCACTTCCTGCTATATGCCTGATAGATCAAAGGAGATCTAGAAAGCAGACATTTGAACTGAATAAAGACTGCTTTAGGATGAAAAGCAGTAGCAGAGCAGCTTTTAAATGTCTGCTTTCTAGATCTCCTTTGAAAAGCTACCCAAGTCTGAAAATTATATTTTACAAGATGATGTTACCAAACAACTTATGGAACTGGTTTCACAAAAATAAGCAAAAGCAGCCATGATAAGCAATCCCAAATCAAGCCTAAGTTCATTGCAAACAATCTTTTGGTAAGATGGAGGCATATTTATGTGTAACCTTTGTTTCATATAGCTATTATAATGAACTTTCGGCTCTATGACATGACCTGCTTTTGATGAAACATTTAAAAGCATGATCTGCAAAATTGTAATGGGTTGATGAGACAGAAACATACTGTCGAAAGCTTCTTTATACATATCAACCAGGCGAGATCCAATACCCTTTCTATAATACTCCCAGTCAATAGGTTCAGGTTCCTACAAAATTTCAAAAGATAAACAAGAATATTGGTCATCCTTGCACAGAATAAGAATTAAGAAAAAGAAATCAGAAAACTTGCCACAAAAACATCTATAACTAGTTACTGTACTATGCAACGGAAAAAAAGGAAAGAAAACAGTGGAAGTATAATAAATACAGTACCCTAGTAGCATCATTCTTCAGACCATACATATTCTATACAAATTAGCATGTCAAGATTCATTTTCGTTTTAGATTCTGATGCATCATGCAGGCTTGATGTGTGTTCACATTGACCGGGCAATATTGATTGATTTGCTGCCAGTGTTCTGCAGAGGAAAAGAAAGATAAAGAAGGATTCCTTATCACTATAACCCGGAGAGGGTTATATAACTTATACCTTGAACCCTTCCCCAATTTGTAATTTGCTACCCCTACGCCATTAACATCGATACACTTCCTAATTTCATTTTTCGTATTCCTGACGCAGGGTAGCAAGTTGGGGATTCCTAAGGTGGAGTCCACGTGTCAAAATCCTGACGGCTGATCATATCATACTTTTTTTTCCAATATATTTAGTTGGGATTTGGTGATAGCACGTGGGAAATGTTGTCCAATTGGAAATTGGCACATGTACACCTTTAGAAAATTCATCTGATCCTACCCTAGGAACCTATATATGTGTGTGTGTGTGTGCGCGCGCCAATATATTTTCTAAGTGTGTGTGTATGTGTAATATTCTCTAGATACCTACATCGTGGTATTTCACGGTCAAATAGGATCATTATTTTTTTCTCGAGACTGCGAAAGCATGCAAATAATTTGTGCCTAACCTCCAGTGAAATTAGATCTTAGATTCCCTTCAGGCAGGTGGTCCAGCAGATTGACTTCCATCGTAGTGTTGCGGACTCCTCTCTTCATTCATCGTTGGACTCCAGGCATTGTTATACTAGACTGGCCACTACTATTTGAAACTTGAAAGAGAGTTGAAACAAAGACTAGTTCATTCTGAACTTGACGAACTGAACTGACAGGCTAACCTGAGGGTACCAGAAGAACTCTGTATTTCTGCCAGAGAATCAGTTTCTAGTTTCTCTCAAACATTTTACAAAGAGAAAATCATTGTTCAGGCAAGCAAATATGGCATGGAAGGCCAAGACGAGTGAAGCAAGTAAAGACAAAAGGTCATATCTAAAACAGGTACCCATCGGACAAGAACGACTTGGTTTGGAACAATTCACTTCTGGTACAGTGAAGAAGTCCGATCGAAAATGTGAACAAGCTAAATCAAGTATCATCTCCAGTGAAAATTAAAAAATATCTATCCATAAAGAACCTCTGCAGACTCAAAGAAGGACCCTCGACCAAAATCACATCTTTATCTTTTCTCCTAGGAATCATTAACATGGCTAGGAGGTTTCTTTTCGATGACTTCGTCGTCGTCTTGGGTCTCTTCGACTTCTTTGCCTTTGGAGGACTCGGCCTTTTAGTTATGTGTAGTATAGAACAGTATTGTTTATCAAAAGGGAATTGAAAGACTATATCTTGGCTAGCTCGACGTAACCCCAAGGTATTGTTAATAAAATAGAATATGTATGTGTTGAAAGGAGTCTTTTTATTTCCTTACATAGAGACTTCTTCGAGACTACTACGGGCCCTAAGTCTGGAGGAATCCTGAATTGGCCCCAAAATTAAAGCGTTAGTAAGAGCTTATCCACTTCCTTCGACGAAAAAAGAATGAACATTCATTTGATCAGAAATCGGTTTATTATGGCAAAATTGTATCCCTTAGGAACCATACGTGCACCTTTGGATACATGCGGAGCCACTATGAAGAAATTCCGAAAGTTAGGAAGAAAGCTAGATCATACAGACAGACAAAAAGACAACAAAAGAAGATAAAAATAGCAGGTTTGGATGCAATAAGAAGGAAGAATGCTGCGGGACAAAGCTACGCTTCTATGCCCGGTCAGGATTTTTTCCCTAAGTAAGGAGCAAACATGTGACCGAAGGCCCCTTCCTCTCCATGCTTAGTCAAGTTCATACGTAAGATCTCATCGTTTTCACTTCCTTTTTTCTCTCCCTTGTTGGGGGTTATTCGTGGGTGCGTCAAAGAAGATTCCCTACGTCGATAAAGCCTTATGTCCCTAATCCGGGTCATGGAACATAAATAGATGCCTAAACTTCCTTTGGACGTCTCACTTCAATATATCTCGTCTAGCTTTGGCAAAATATTTCCTTTTTTTCATTAGTTTTGGATATGGTTGTTCTTACCTTTCTCCTTAAGTAGTGTACTTCCATTATATGATGCGCTTTTATCCGATGAAGATCATGCAAAACCCGTCGCTTTGACGGGCCAAGACTACTACTCCCACTTCTTTCTCGTCTCTTTGTTCGTTGTAGTTGTAGTATGTATTCACAAATAGGGAGTGTAGTGGCACAGCTTAGGTAAATCCACCATTTCAAGTGTTTAGACGGGGACGGATTTAGCTACGTAACATAATGGAAATGTATCGAATGTAGCTAGGGACGAACAAAAGAGATGCGTGACTAAGGGAAGGAGAGAAAGAACACATGACTTGATAGCGCCTTCTGTGGAGGTTCGAAAATCTATGATATGAAGGGCATTGAAGGCTAAGGTTATGGAATAAAGTCCATCACTGAAAACCTAAAGAAGAAGGCGTTAAGAAGGTGGGCGAGAATATCCCTTCACTTGAATATGGTGGAAGTAAAAAAAAAGCTCTACATTCACCACTAAACTGGGATTGGAATTTCGAGAGCAAACGATAGATAGAGTCAAGGGTCCCAAGAGGGACAGGTCGTCCTTACTTTCACAGACCGAACCAGAATTTGCATGATTATCATTTGAATTTCGGATTTGGGGCATGTTTAACGAATAGGAATCTATGTATCTATCCCTTGCATGAAAGCTTAGAAGCCCTTTCTCTTTTGGTTCTTCATGATTACTTTGGAATGAAGGTGAACACATGTCATGCATCAAAGTATGACTTTGAGAAGTCTTTATTTCTCCATTGGTGGTACTATAGGTAGCTAGTCTCCACTCGCATGCCTCCTTACGTAGCCCAAGCAACGCCTCTCCACTCGCATGCCTCCCTTGCAAGTTCACACCAAAGTAATCGTGAGCTTCGGTGGACAACACAAGTGTGCGAAAGTGTGTAAGCCCAGTCAAAGATTCCTATTCTGGCGATTGGTTTTCCATAGGACCTATTTTAGTGACAGGATTTATAACTACTTTACCTGGTATGATTGTCAAAATTGTGAGCATCGACAAAAGACCAAACATGGAAATAAGAAGGGATTCCATCGCCTTTTTAATCATATTGATAGAGGGGGGCAGATAAAGTGGACAAAACAGACACCGGTTATATTCCAACTGTGCAATCTTTAGGGTTAGGTGATTGAAATGCAACAATATATATATATATATATATATATATATATATATATATATATATATATATATAACAAATTTGGGTTGTGTTTTGCGATGAAAGACAAGAAAAAGGATAGCCAGAATTAACCGCTAGGATGAGTATTCCTGACAGAACATAAAGTGTTGCGGAAAAAACAGAACATTAATTTATCAAGGGGTGCCATAGGCACAGGACGGTTTATCAAGAGTGTTGGAGGCAAGGGGGTTTCTAGTATACATAAAGTGAGAGATATGGGGAGGGGGACAAGGTGGTGACAGTGTTGCCATAAGAGGGAGGCAGGTTTCATGATGGGTTGCGCTACTATGGTGATGTGAAAACTTGGCAGTCTGTCTTTATCATGCAAGGTGAGAATCCACGATTGGGGGGGGGGGGGGGGGGGGGGGGGGGGGGGGGGGGGTGGGGGGAAGGTAGAAGTGGAAGTGGACGAAGGGCACAGGGAAGTGGTTGTATGTTATGATGGCAGCAGTGCATGCTGTGTAATTATGACCAATTGCTAAGTTTGAGAAGGCACTGATGCACCATTCTCCTTTAGTGATGAGGGAGGTGTTTTTCTTTGGTAGCAGCATGCACTTAGGTGGATATGGTCATTGCCAACAATGCAGGCACTATGGCTGATTTGGTCGATAACGGTCATATAGTTGTGGAGGAGGATGAGGCAATGGTGTGAGCACGGGTGTAGATAAGGGCCGCAGGGGCTTGGACAAGAGGACTTAGGAGACTGAGTTTGACATACCAAAGTCAAAGGGCAGGAGGAGGTAGAGGTTGCACCTTGTGCGTGGCAGGGACTTGAAGGCTGAGGTTGGTAACAAAGGGAGAGATATTAGGGGAAGAAATAGACAAAGAACCAAATACATACTGCTGTCAGAGATAAAATAGTTCATTTTGACAAAGATAATATATCATATATATTGGAAGAGGCCCAAGAAGGGGTGAAAGAAAAAGGAAGAAGATATAATTAGAAATGGGATTCCTGAGGATGCTCGTCCAAAATGTTCGCATGGAAGGATTGTGCTTTGAAATATTATGAAGGCCTACATAAATTGGCTGTTTTGGTACAATGAATCAGGAAACAGATGTAGGTCGTATATAGATTATACTCCTACAAAAGAGAAGATAAAGAAGACTTGAGACAGTTGTCAACAGCTTGAACCTTCTGAATAACTATTCCTCTTAAATAACCATTTCACAGAAATCTTAAACTGGTAGTCGCTGGGAAACAATATGTAGTGTCCCGCTCCTCGCGGTCCACTATATAATGCCCACGGCTTGCTGGCTCAGTCCTGAACTGAGTATTTGGAAAAACCTTTGCCGGTATCGATTGATCACGGATGAAATGCAATGAACCTTTCCAATTGATAGATCGGCTTCTATTGAAATGAATCCAAGAGTTTTGTTGGATGCGTTCTTTCGCTGCTTGGTTTTGATGAATGCGTTTTCGTGTTGGTTTTCGATGATTGGTTTTCATTTTTGCTTTCATCGCATTGCGCATTCATTCTGAATCTTGAGAGAAGAGACCGAAGTATGCTAATCGAATGTTGGTGCCAATGCAGGAGGACGCATAGACAAAGCGTGAACGGCGCGTGAAGTCCCTCGTTCTCTCAAAATAAGATTCAATTTCGGTGAGTTGCTTCAACCGGATAAACATTTATCTGTACGTTCTAATAAAAATGATCTATAGTCCACTCTGTTGTCTCGTTCCTATGATCAACGATACCACAATAACAAAATATAAGAGAAGATAAATGAAATGAGTTGAATGCTTGATCATGTGATGCTAAACATCTGTTTCAAATGAATGATATATGCTCTATTGCTAGTATGCTATAAAATGTAGACATGGACAGACAACTCGTACATGTTGAGATGAATAAGAGGTAAGGCACGAAATGAACGTGTCATATAAGACGTGAAATGAACGCGTCATGGCCAGTAAACAAAATCTGTTACATCTGATAGAAAAGATAGAGAATACATTGGTCTCGGACAACTTGTATACAAGATATCGTCTCTCAGGTGGATTCTTGGGGCGCCTCGAACCACCCGGCCTAGGAGAGATTAGGGCACCCTGAGGTAAAAGAGACATCGCAATCAGGGGGGTGTTGAGTCCTTAGCGACGAGCTGAACCCAAGAGTCACAGCGGCTAATCACGAAAAATGATCCCGTGGACCATCATATAGATAGGCCACATGCATGACCCAAATGATGAACTTCAATATCTGCAAGAATGGAACATAAGTTATTTGTTATGCAAATTGTGCTAACATGTCTTGTGCAGGGATGACTGTCGGCGATGGGTAAGATTATGCAAATGATTTCTACTGTTTATGCTTCTTATGAATTGTTAAAAATAACCTAGACAAGTAGAAAGATCACTAATAAAATGTTAGCTTCACATGTTGACTTAGTGCAGATATTTGCGAGTTCGGCCAAAAGCCGCTCACCAGTACATGATGTGTGCTGACCCACGTTGTGGACATCCTTTTCAGAAAGCAAGGAGACAGAGGGATTTCAAGTGAGACACTAAAGCTCGTCCAGCCAGGTAGAGCTTGTGGATCGTCTCGTAGCTATTTTCCATTTCCAGTCAAGTTGCAAGCTTTTTCTTTGAAGATGTTTTTACATTTTTAGCATGTAATAAAGGGATATGATGTATGGACATTGTGACTATTTTGAAAAAGAGTTTTCAAAGAGAGATATGTAATCAAATTATGGCATTGAGTCGCAAGCTTTGTACTTTGTAATCCTATCAAGTCATGAATAATATAAGTGTTTCCTTTTCAAATCTCTGTGTCCAATATTTGGTTTTCAGCAATTAAATATGCTGCGTGCGTGTGTTTTGTTTTGTCTAGTTGTTTTGTGCAGGTACTGGCCTTGTGCAAGCGCAACTTAGACTTGCACGGCATCACGTCTTAGCGAGGACGAACGATCCCGCAGGGATCAAAGCTAGGACGAACGACCCTAGTGGAATCGGGGCGTGACACAATATATACCAAACCACTTAAAATCGGCCTCAACTACAGGTTGAAAGTATATAAATAGGAAGGGGGGATCTGGTTAGTAATATCCCACGAATGGATCTTCCCTAAGGTATTTCCATAGTAGTGACGTGAACTTGTCCGATATATGTGGATCAAACATACAAAAAGAGACGAGGTAAATGTATTTTAGATCACAATCAATTGAAACCAAGCTCTCACTGTATCCAAGCTCTTTGGGGTTTCTTTCAAAGACTACAACATTAGCTAGCATGCTACTATTAGGCTATGTTTCGTTTGGATCAAAGTGAGGGAAAGAAGAAAATGGAAGTGTTTCATGTAGAAACTTGACCACATTTAGATAGGATCAAGTTCCAATTTCCTTCTATGTTATCCGGACTCTCCACTTTAAGAAGTACCGACGTTGACCCGATAGGACATGGATATGGAATCCATATCCGATCCTCCATGGTGACAATCGGATCCTTCATAGTGACAATCGGGAGACTAATAGTGAAGTAGATAGTCTATTTTAATGTGGTAGTGAAGTAGATAGTTTATTTTAATATGGTAGACTGGTAGTAAAGTAGTAGAGGAGCTGAAGGGACGGTCCCTTAGGGACTTATTCAACTAGTTCAATAAAGTTTACTAGTAGTTTATAATTACAGGTTATCTTTTTATGAAATCTTAGTAATATTCTTGTACCAATATCCAAAATTTGGATCCTTTTTAGCCGAGTCCGTGTGTCATTCAATAATTATGAGTTTGAAGGACCCGACTCTTGGATATGTACCTGAATCCGACACCCGTACCCGAGTCTAGGTAACTGACCTTCATTTATCCTCAATTTCTTAGCAAGCGAGCAAGCACATGCTTAAGTTGTGTTTGGTTTAAAAGAAAATAAAAGGGGGAAAGGGAAAGTAAAAAATGGAAATATCATATTTATTTAGGAAAGGAAGAAGGAAAAAAACAAAAGGAAAAGAAAATGAGAAAATTGCAACAAATGTACTTTCTTTTATCATTTTCCTCCTAAATAGGTGTGATTCTATTTTCTCTCTCTCAACCCTCCTCTCTCTCGAACCGAATAAGGATTTCGGTTCGGTTCTAAAAAAATAGGGTCGATTTTGGTTATAAAAATCCGCTAATTTGATATTCGGTTTCGGGTTCGGTTGCGGATTTAGGTTTCGGTCGAAAACCGATTATGGGTATAGGAATTTACCAATATACCCCCATCTAAAAAAAAACCTAACTATAAGTATTATTTTCTCTCTCTCCTCATAATCTCTCTCCCAGCCAGCTCTTACCTCCAACTGACTTTCCTCTCCTCTCCTCTCCTCTCCATACTAGCCCCCTCTCACCGTTGCTTTGGTCCCGCGCCTCTAACATCCCGACTACCCGGCCTCCTCTCCGCCACCTCGACTTCACTCAGCCATGCACCGCTGTCGAGGTAAGAGGCGGCTAGGAGAGAGAGTCGGTTGACTTGGAGAAGCTCCCATGCAACGAGTTCAAGGCTGAAGGGCAAGGCATGGGAGGAGGTATTGGGGGTGGTGTCATATCCGAGATGAGGGAGAATGCGTCTGCTACTACCGGATCTCTGGTGAGTTCTTGAACCAACCCCATGATAAGTTGTGGAATGAATTCTAATTCAATACAAAGCATGTTCTTGCTTTATGTCATATAGAGCATATAGAGCTTTTAGCATTCATGATTTCTGTTTATACTGTACTACCTATCTTGTATGAAATTGCATTATATGTTTCCATGAGAGCCTGATTTAGGCTATGGGATCATTACAAATTTCAGTAGTTTGTTTCTTTTACTGACTCCATGTTTAATGCAAGGTTTAAAGTATCGGCCGATACCGATACGTATCGGCCGTATCGGATCGGATTTGAAGGTGTCCGATCCGATACTCGCAATAAAAATCGGTATCGGCCGATTCACAGTAAAAAATTATGGTGTCGGTTCGTATCGGCCGATACAAACCCGATACAGACCGATACGGTCCGATACGAACCGATACGACAGTGGAAAAAGGGGTCAAATCCACGAGGAAAAGAAAAAAAACAATTAAATTGCAGCAAAAATTTCTCAAAAAAAAAAAAATAGAAAAACAATTGAAAAGCCTATAAATAAGATGAACAATATGTAGAAAACTAAAAATTACCTCTGTTAAATTTAGAAAAAAATCTCCAAACGCCGTGGCCGCTCCCCTCCCCCCCTCCCCCCCCCCCCCCCCCCCCCCCCCCGCCGCCTGTAGCTCCGGTCGATTTTTTTTTTTCTGGGGTTCTCCGGAACAATCGAGAGGAGAGGAGAGAAAAGAAGTGGCAGCTGCCATTCTCTCTCCTCTCTCTCGTATATATTAGGACGGCTTAGGAGTTAGGGTTAGGAAATGGGCCGGGCTAAAAACAAATATGAATTATGAAGCCCACAAAAAAAATTTTGTAGGCTAATGCTGAAAACGTGTGGGCTGTTCAAAAAAAAAAATATTGGTTATATTATTTCTAGCCATATTTATTTGTTATATATATATATATATATATATATATATATATATATATCTTTTTAGTATCTTTTATAACATATTTTTATATGTATCTTTTTTATAACATAATTAATCCTTTTTATATGGGAGTAATTTTAAATAACTATGTTAGAGTAATACTCATGAATCATATAAGAGGTCAGTGTAATTAACCATTTTTATATAGCTATGTTAGAGTAATTTTAAAATGTTTAACTGTATTAATGATTTTTTACTACTACATTTGCAGGATCACGCCAAAAAGTCGTACGCTAGAGGAAATGAATGTTGGTTGGAGGCATGCAAATGTATTCATGAAATATCGTTTAATGTAATAAAAGAAGAAATATTGTTAGTTGTTGAGAACAAGTTTTGCATTGGATGTAATATTTTTTATTATTGTATGTAACAATTTTTTTACAAGTGTAATATTGTGTAAGCAATGTTTTTATAAGTATAATATGATTGTATATAATAAAAAAATAACACAAAAATACTTAAATAATACATAAATATGTAGACTATTATTTTTCTAATTTTCTAATGATTTATGAATAATTATTAATATTGCCGATACTGCCGATACCAAAAAAATCCGATACTCCGATCCGATACCGCCGATACTGCCGATACCGATACTCATACAAAATGTCCGATACCGATACCGATATTTTGAACCTTGGTTTAATGCATTGTTTCCTAGTATGATCTAACTATTTTTTTTCTTTTTCTTTTTTAAAATTTGGTTACGTTTTTTTTTTCGAGCTCCTTGCCAATTGAGCTCTAGCCAAAATCCTTCCTCCTCCTTTTTTGAATTCAGATTTTGTCCAACCGAATAAACCGATCACAGCCAAATAACGAAATTTTTATTCAGTTCGATTTTGATTCGGTTATGAAACTTATCGGTTCGGTTTCGGGGTTTTTTTTTAATTCGGTTAATTAAGTTTCGTATAATTCGGTTCAGTTGAAACCGAATTAACTGAATACTCACCCCTACTCTCCCGTGACCCGTCTCTAGATCTCTCTCCTTTTTTCCTTTTTACTTTCTTTCCAAAATTTTAATAAACCGATCACAGCCAAATAACGAAATTTTAATTCAGTTCGGTTTTGATTCGGTTATGAAACTTATCGGTTCGGTTTCGGTTTTTTTTAATTCGGTTAATTAAGTTTCGTATAATTCGGTTCAGTTGAAACCGAATTAACTGAATACTCACCCCTACTCTCCCGTCTCTAGATCTCTCTCCTTTTTCCTTTTTACTTTCTTTCCAAAATTTTCACTATAGCAAACAAACCAACAAAATCTTTCTGTTTCTTTTTCTTTCCCCCATTTTCTCTTAAAGCAAACACAGCCTTAAGGTACAACTAGCCACAATTACGTGATGACTGGTAAATGGTAACATAATTTTACTTTTAAGCATTTGTATCAGAATTCATGAGGACGATAAAAATGTCACAGCTAATAAAATCAGGGTTCGCATACCCAGATTGTTGATTTTACTCCAATGCTTGGTAACTCTCCCCGCTAACAAAAACCATATCCTTGTCTAAAACATCAATCCATGTTAAAGAGGAACGAGCTGCAATTAACTATTCAAGAATCCAAATCTAGCATCCCAATGGCAAATGAAACTTGGAAATATTTGAGTGTTCATCATCACTCCCAACCTAAATTAATTATCACAATCTTCGGGGGAAAAAAACACTCCAATCCGAGTTATAATTTGTAAATATAACTTCCTAGTGCATAGCAAATCGAGATTATAGTAATCAAATTTGAAGTCATTCATAAAATTATAATGCGTATCTGCTGATTCCAAATCAAGATTCATATGAAAAATGTAACCTAAATTAATTTTTTTTATAGATCTAAAAAACGAAGGTTTGCGTCATTTCCCAGAATTGGGAAATGGTTGCAAAATCCCTAGATCTCCTAGAAGGGGGGGGGGGGGGGTTTGGAAAGGAGAGAGAAAGGATCGGAAGAGGAAAGAGGGAGGATCTAGAATTTTTGTCAGTACCTGGCTGAACTTGGTCTCGAGTTCATGGTTGACCTCGTCGAACGCTCGCCGGAGGCTGACGAACTCCTTCTTGGCTTCGTCGGAGACGAGGAGCTTCCCCATCCCCTCCCAGTCGATCACCTTCCTCGCCGCAGCCCTCGCCGCCGTCTCTACCACCTTCTTCCCGCTCATCGTAGCCGCCGCCGCCGCCGCCGCCGCCGGAGAAGAACAAGATTTTTGTTGTTCTAGAAGTGGGAATGGGAAGAGGAAGAGGAGGAGTGTCTAGAGAGAAATTGAAATTAGGCTTGCTATTCTAGGCTCCTAATCCAACATCAATTGGGCTTAGCCCAAGCCCAATAAACCCCTCAAATACCCCGTCCAACATTAAACGGCCTTATCAATAATTTCATGGTTGAGATTGTTTGGTGCAACAATTGATACAATAAATTTGGTACAATATCCCTTCCCTATATATATATATATATATATATATATATATATATATATATATATATATATATATATATATAAAACAATTCACAAATGCGTTTCATACTTATAATCCTCTTTTTGAGAATATGTTTGAGATATCACAAGTTTAAGTATAAAAGGTTAAAAAAAAAAAAAAAACATAGATTCTTAGATTTGATGTTTAATTTTTTTTAAAAAAAAAAATTTGTAGTAGATAGTTCCATTTGGGGACTATTTCTGAAGTTTCGAACACCATTAGAGTTTCGTAGCTGCATAATCGAAACAGTCCCGTTTGGAATGATGAACGACTGTTAAAATTTTGGCAGTCCTGAAAATAGTAGAATTTCCAAAATTTTGACAATTTTGCGTACAATTCAAATAACAAAACACTTATTAGTCAACCATAATATTTATTCTTACAATTACATCCACGATGCAAATAAAGAATTTGGATTATGTCCACTTTCAATGTCAGAATCCAATGCAAAATTCCAAGTTTACCAAATAACTTTTGGTAAAAAATTATGAAACTATAAATTCAGAATTTAAACAAAAATACAAATATGGATTTCCAAAATCCAAATCTAAACCCATGTTTACCAAAAAGTTAAGGGCACGTTTGGTTCTCACTTCAAACTAGACATGTCAAATGGGCTGGGCTGACCCAGCCCAGCACGAGCCTAGCACGAGTCCGATCCGAAAGAATGACCCATGTGCCGATCCGTTCCGGTTAATTGTAGGCCTGGACCACATGATCCAATATATCGGTACGTATCGGACCTCATATCTCGATAGATAAAATAGGCCCGACCCGGCCAGACCCGAAGCCCAAGCCCGTCTCGACCCAATATACCTGCACACTATATTAATCTATGTCTTTAAATGTATTGAAAAAAGTTGTGTATAGGAAGATGGGAAAAGAATGCAAACCCCTCTTTCAGGAAGTTGGGTATAGGAAGATGTTTCGTGTTTGATGAGCCAAACCAATGGAAGAAATTAAGTATGAATGCATTTATCATATAGTTTTCTTAAATTTTTATCTACATAGAATATACAGAGGCCCCGCCAGCCCGATCCGGTACGGCCCGATTCAAAATCCACCGTTTCATGGGCCACGTGCCGGACTGTGCTCATATTTTCACTTTCGGTAGTGAGGCCCGGACGACTTAACATCTCTACTTCAAACACAATTTCTTGGAAGTAAATGGTACAGTTTTGTAAATGGAGTTTGATTGCAGAGCTTTCGTGATACCTTTTTAAAGAAAACAAAAGTCCAAAAAGAGCATTTAACGCAATTTTCAGAAAACAAGTGAAACCCCTTTTCTTAGTGAACTTTCTCCAGAGTTTGGCGGACTCCTCCCCCCCCCCCCCCCTCCTCTCTCGATTCTCTCACCTTGTCTTAGCTTCACCTAGGGGTGAGTATTCGATTTAATCGGTTTAAACCAAACCGAAAGTAGCAAAACCGAATTAACCGAATTTTAAATATCCTAAACCGAACCCGAACCGAATAGAGGGTAAACCGAACTAAACCGAACCGAATAATTCGGTTCGGTGTATTCGGTTATTCGGTTATTCGGTTTAACGGGTTGGGCCAATTATCCATTGGGCTTAACAGTTGGGCCCTCTTTTAATGGCAAAATATTACGTGGGCTTAACAGCTGGGCCCTCTTTTAATGGAAAAATGTTATGTGCAAAATGTTATGTGCTAAATAAACAAATGAAAATGAACAAATAACTATAAGAATACATACAAATTCCAGCATACAATAATTGTCTAGCTTACAACAATTTTCCAGATTAACATTGTTTCAATTTCAGAATACATATTGTTACAATTTTCCAGCTTACGGTTACAATTTTCAGAATACATACACATTGTTACAATACACACAAATTCCAGAATACATACAAATAGAATACATACAAATTCCAGCTTACAGTTACAATAGAATACATACAAATTCCAGAATACAAATTCCAGCTTACAGTTACAATAGAATACATACAAATTTCAGCTTTCCAGCTGACAGTTACACATACAAATTCCAGCTTTCCCGCTGACAGTTACAATTTTCCAGATTAACATTGTCCAATCCACATAATTTAGGCCACAAAATATTACTGTAAATCAAAAGATATAGATCATTGAAGTTTAAAAATAACCTGAGCTAGAAGCCTACAACACGAACATAGTTTGAAGCTTCCATTGTTCCACATTAATGCCATCTCATCTTTGTCCAATTCACATTAAGCTGGAACAAAAGAAACTAGTTTGAAGTTTTGAAGGCTCAGATAGGCATGTTGTGCATCAATAGATGCAATGTAGTATCTGTCCACTACTAAAAGATGTCATCTCATCATTGCCCTCTCTTCAGATTTGTTAATTCGGATGCATTGTAGTATAGAAAATAACTATACAAATTCTAGAATACAAATTCCAGCTTACAGTTACAATAGAATACATACAAATTCCAGCTTTCCAGTCCAGTTGACAGTTACAATTTTCCAGATTAACATTGTCCAATTCACATAATTTAGGCCACAATATATTACTGTAAATCAAAAGATATAGATCATTGAAGTTTAGAAATAACCTGAGCTAGAAGCCTACAACACGAACATAGTTTGAAGCTTCCATTGTTCCACATTAATGCCATCTCATCTTTGTCCAATTCACATTAAGCTGGAACAAGAGAAACTAGGGTTTGAAGACTTTGAAGGCTCAGATAGGCATGTTGTGCATCAACAGATACAATATAGTATCTGTCCACTACTAGAAAATGCCATCTCATCATTGCCCACTCTTCAGATTTGTTAATTCGGATGCATTGTAGTATAGAAAATAACTAGAAGCAATGCAAAATCAAGATACCTGAATTATGACAGGAAGTAACCATGAATTATTACAGGAAAGCAAGCAAGTTGCAAGTTGCAGCCCATAACCGAACCCGAAACCGATAATCGAAGACCGGTTTATGATGAACCAATTAGTGCTCAACTGAGTCACCTCTAGCACCAACAAAAATCTAACTTTTTCAAACAAACATAATCATATTATCATGATGAATCATCTGCATAGATAAACAAGTGGATTTGAAATATGAAAGTTCAGATTGGCAATTAGTACATCATAAATAGATGCATCGTAGAACTGTAATGTCCCGCTCCGCACGGTGCATTATGCTGAGTCGTTGACTCGAAGAGTTACGTTGACCAGATTACGTATCGATGCGAATCGATACAAAGTGTTAAGTTGTCCCGAGAAATGCATCGAACTAAGTCGATGCAAAGAGTTGCCTTGTCCCAGAGAATGCATCGAGTGAATCGATGCGAAGCGCCGCGTTGCCTCGAAGGATAAGTGCGTTGAGACGGCTCGAAGATTCTAAGAAATTGAATCGACCAAGGCGCAAGTCCGAATCGATACAAGTATTGATTTTAGTTAGTTTCATGTGCAGGCTATACGTTTACGCTAAAATGTTAGAGGTCGATCTTTTGCCTTATTCAGTAAGGGGTCCGCGAAAGCAAATCGTCGCCTTGCGACGGACTGAGGCGTTGGCACGATAAGCCAAAACGGACGTATAATTCAATAAAGCACGAAGTGCTCGAATGGCTAAGTCAGGAGAGTTGCCCGTGCAACAAAGTTATGAAATCGAACCGCAATGGCTCGACGAAGCGACAAGGCGCATTGATTCAAGGTGGGGGGACATTGACTCTCTTTCCTACTCCGTCATGCTTAAGTAAAATACATATCATTGAATGCTGAGTTAACCTATCAACGCCACGGGCGTGGCTCGATAAAGAGATAAACATAGTGCGTGTCAAACATTAGATAGAACAAATGAAATGAATCGTACGGCAGGCGTACGAGTCGCTATGGAACATTGAATATCGCAAAGGCGAGCGCCTCGGTGCGCAAGCCATAAGAACATGGGATAACTGTATCGACGAGTCCCCCAGTACATAAGTCATTCCGTGCCCCGCGCACGAGTTAGCATGCTAGAACATTGAAAGACTATGTCGGTGCGAGTGCCTCAGTGCACGAGCGATAGAATATTGAATACCTTATCGAGGCGTGCCTCAGTTGCACGAATCTGAAGAACGGAACATAAGTATAACACGTTGAATACTAAGGCGTAGAATATGGGAAACACGGCTTCGAGGCGTGCATTGAATGCACGATGCAAGGAAAGACGACAAATGTGCGCAGCTGCACAATACTTACAAAAGACGACGTCGTTGCGACGAGGAGAACAGTTGTGGTACGGATGTGACATAACTGTCGATGCGGCATGGTGCCTTTGAAATGTTCGTGGCCTTTGGGCGTTCGTTGAGGACATTGAGGCATTGTGCCAATTGAAATAGAGATAAGCGAACTTGCTTGGTTGTATGAAAGATAAGATGCGTTGCATGGTCAAATGGACTTAAAGACGTATTGCCCGTGCACGGGTATTATCTTCCCTCGAACGTTGATCACCAGGGCGCTGGGACCGTTCGGCCTAGGAGGGACTGCGATAAAATCGGTATTGTTGGTGCACTTCATTTAGATGGGTAGCGACTTTCTAGTGAATGTGATAAGCCACTTACTCGAGTATTTCGAGGGTCCTCTGATTGTTTGGTTAGCAATCGCAACGGAGTGATCATCGTCTTACATATTCGATTCGATAAATATAAGTCCATTCTTGCCCGGAAAGCTAGTGACCTTCATATAGTTAAGGGCGATGGGTTGAAAGTGCAAGGTATATATCGTGCACATATAGACCCTGAATAGAGGGCACTTATAATATAACAGGGAAAGCTGATAGGCGTATTCACCTTGCGTCGGTGCAAGGGCGAGTACGTCGACTTGGTAAGAAGTCGCGCCACGAAACAACACGGGATTGCTATTGGTTGCCTGTTTCATTATGCAAATCAAATAGACATGCTTGCCATGATAACTGTAGGAACGAAATCGTAAAGCAGAATACTCTAGAGGGAGGGTGAATAGAGTAGGCAGCAAAATATTGCTAATTAAAAATTTTATTAGCAGTTAAATCACAGATATAAAAATAATCACAAAGTAAATGACAGAAATAAAAAGAGATCAGAAGGCAAACGCAAACACCGAGATTTATACTGGTTTTCCTCTTGTGAGGACTAGTCCAGTCGGAAGAACTCTAGCTTCTAGTTGAATCCACAATTGGAAAATCCCGCAAGTTTTCATACGAAGTCCTTGCAACTTCTACAGACGCGAGCTTTGATACGAAGAACTCGACCAACTTCAATTGTGAAGAGTTGTATCTTCTATCAAGCCTCTGATTACAATCGCTCTTGAAACTTCTAGATCGTACCGTACTGGCAAATCGACTAGAGGATTGTAACTGGCTTGGGATTTGAAAATGAAAACATTTTAGAACTCTTTGGAAGAAATATAAGCTTTAGAAGAGAAGAGATTGAAAGTGAATTGGTCATTTGAAATGATCGAAATACTTCTCTATTTATAGTTTTTCCAAAGATAGAACTCTGACAGAATTCGGGCAGAATTCGGACAGAACTGTTTGTAGCAAACCGCAACTGAAGGGTGACCAAGTTCAAAATCAAACGTTCACTAACGTTCATCTTGGCCGAACTCTGGCCGAACTCTGGCCAAACTCTGGCCGAGTTCTGCTAGGGTTCTACCAGTTCATTTTTGAGAAAAATCAATTTGACTTTTTGAAAAGTCCTTCCGAAGCTTTTTGTAAAAAGGATATTTTTCAAAAACATAGGTCATTTTTAAAGAGATAGGTCAGTTTTGAAAAACAATTCCGGACAGCCTATTTGCCAGTACGACTTGGTGTACAATGTATTCCTAGACTCAATAAAATGAAAAATTATATTACTTTGAAGGAAATACAGTCTGAATGGCAAACGGCTTCAGTCTTGAACATAGTAGATATCCATCGTTGAGCAGTATCCAAAACGTTGTAGGTAAACATCTGAATTGACTTGCATTTATATCAAGACAGAGTTTGAACAATTATTAAAATCAGGTTTGACCATGACCAATGGGCCAACAATCTCCCCTATTTTGATAATTGACAAACCTTGCCGATATAACATCTAAGTTTGGATCAATTCAAAAATGTATACAAAAAATTCTTCATAACCTGTATTCATGAAGATGTTAGATCTATTTCTCCCCAGTTGTCACTTAGCAAAATAATTGCAAAAGAGAAAGCTCTCCCGCAATAAATGCATAAGTAACACACAGTAAAGAAACACAAAAAAATATAAAACATTCATCACAGGTATGGTATAAACAGTTAAAATGATATTGTATAAACAACACAAGCATGGTATTTGTCACAGGCAGTTTATATGGAAGCAAGAAAAGTAATGCTATAGTAAAGCTGAAACAAATAAAATGCTGAATAATAAACTAAGTGAAACGTATGCCAAACTGAGGCATAATAGAAACCATGTCTATGAAGAGTCACAAATAATAACTAAAAGAGTGCTGATAATATCTTAGAATGTCGGAGCATTTCCAAGTAAACATAAGACAAAAGTATCAGTCTCAATATGTAACATCTCAAAAATCATCATCCTCATTATCATCGTCATCAGCTGCAGCGCCAGCATGTCCAGAAGGACCAGCTCCAGAAGTACTGTCACGCCCCGATCCCGCAGAGTCCTTTCGTCCTCGCTTCGGACCTTTTTGGAATCGTTCATCCTCGCTAAGGCGTGATACCGTGCAAGCCTAAGTCGCGCTTGCACAAGGCCAAGACCTGGAACAAGACAAGATAGACAAGGTTGACAATACGCAGCGGAACGTATCGCAGATAATTGAAGCAGCAGCGGACATATTTCAAAATAGAAGCATAGAACACAATGGTAACAAGAAACAATTCTCTTTATTGATTTCATTTGAACAGATTACAAGCTCTCGAATCTCTCTGATACAATATTACAATCTCTCAGAACTTTACAGATTACAATGATCCCGTTCCCACACATTACATCCCTTTATATACAAAACCAAACTCTTGCAACAGATGTCATCTCTTGGCATCTATTTTGATTTCTGTCTCTTGAGGATGAGGCTCGGGCTATCGCTTCGGACTATCCTTTTCGATACATTGTGCACCTGCATGCAGACTAATGGTGGGTCAGTATATCAGCATACTGGTGAATTGTGAACAAAGGGGCTACATTCTTCTGAAACGATCACTGTTCATTTAGTGAGAAAACGTTTCCTTGTGATGTGATCTTGCTACTCTTTACCTATGTTTATTTCATGCATACAGAGTCAGTTTACATTTCTTTTGAAAATATCTTTGAAAAGCCACATTTCATTTCCATCTTAGCCGCTGTGCCACCCACGGGTTCAGCTCGTCGCTAACCGCTGTGACTCGCATGGGTTCAGCTCGTCGCTAGCCGCTGTGACTCTTGGGTTCAGCTCGTCGCTAACCGCTGTGACTGGCATGGGTTCAGCTCGTCGCTAGCCGCTGTGACTCTCTAGGGTTCAGCTCGTCACTAAGTGGATACCCCAATGCACATGCAATATCAAATGAAACCATCATGCATCAATCGAGCAATTCATAAACAATTCTATCATCTTTTCAAGCAGAAAACATTTCTCTTTCTCAGCATACAGTGTACGGATTCTCTTATAAGCATAGCATCTTGTTATTAGCAACAACATTCATTCAAAAGCTCAGATTCTTATTAGGCGTAAGCGAATCATAAAATAAGTCTTTGTCCACTCATCCAGATCAATCGTCTTCTGTTGCAGAGCCAGCAATCCGATCTTTCTGTCCATCTAGTGCCTTCGCGGAGCGGGGCACTACATAATTACCCACCGAAAAGAAGTTTTGTCTTCGAAACTTAAGGAGAAACTTACAATATCCTTAGCAGCGATAGTCCTCATCCTTTGCCATCATCAATCCATAAAATCACAATTCAGATCATATCAAAACTCTTGTTCAATCAAGCATTTCAATCTCAATCAATCAAATCGATAAAACATATGCCGGCATCATAAAAATATTTATGGACTTATTGTATGGAACGTTCATCTCATTGATGATATCAAGCAGGCAAGGAAATTTTGGATCAGGAGGACATGTACGAATTCAACCGAACCAACAATTGGCCAGAGGATCGTGTTGCTCTGATACCATTCTGTCACGCCCCGATCCCGCAGAGTCCTTTCGTCCTCGCTTCGGACCTTTTTGGGATCATTCGTCCTCGCTAAGGCGTGATGCCGTACAAGCCTAAGTTACGCTTGCACAAGACCAAGACCTGGAACAAGACAAGATAGACAAGGTTGACAATACGCAGCGGAACGTATCGCAGATAATTGAAGCAGCAGCGGACATATTTTAAAATAGAAGCATAGAACACAATGGTAACAAGAAACAATTCTCTTTATTGATTTCATTTGAACAGATTACAAGCTCTCGAATCTCTCTGATACAATATTACAATCTCTCAGAACTTTACAGATTACAATGATCCCGTTCCCATACATTACATCCATTTATATACAAAACCAAACTCTTGCAACAGATGTCATTTCTTGGCATCTATTCTAATTTCTGGCTCCTGAGGATGAGGCTCGGGCTATCGCTTCGGACTATCCTTTTCGATGCATTGTGCACCTGCATGCAGACTGATGGTGGGTCAGTATATCAGCATACTGGTAAATTGTGAACAAAGGGGCTACATTCTTCTGAAACGATCACTGTTCATTTAGTGAGAAAACGTTTTCTTGTGATGTGATCTTGCTACTCTTTACCTATGTTCATTTCATGCATACAGAGTCAGTTTACATTTTTTTTGAAAACATCTTTGAAAAGCCACATTTTATTTCCATCTTAGCTGCTGTGCCTCCCACGGGTTCAGCTCGTCGCTAACCGCTGTGACTCGCATGGGTTCAGCTCGTCGCTAGCCGCTGTGACTCTTGGGTTTAGCTCGTCGCTAACCGCTGTGACTCGCATAGGTTCAGCTCGTCGCTAGCCGTTGTGACTCTCTAGGGTTCAGCTCGTCACTAAATGGATACCCCAATGCACATACAATATCAAATGAAACCATCATGCATCAATCGAGCAATTCATAAACAATTCCATCATCTTTTCAAGCAGAAAACATTTCTCTTTCTCAGCAGACAGTGTACGGATTCTCTTATAAGTATAGCATCTTGTTATTAGCAACAACATTCATTCAAAAGCTCAGATTCTTATTAGGCGCAAGCAAATCATAAAATAAGTCTTTGTCCACTCACCCAGATCAATCGTCTTCTGTTGCAGAGCCAGCAATCCGATCTTTCTGTCCATCTAGTGCCTTCGCGGAGCGGGGCACTACAAGTACCAGCTCCAAAAGTATGAGGAGTGGCACCAGTAGTACGATACCAATCGTAAGCGTTCCCTGGCTGGAACAGAGAGTGAACCGCCTTATCATCAATGCGGTAGCCAGAAACAGAAGGGTCTAGAGGTAGAGAGCTAGCAGAGTGACCCATCTGCGCAAATCTCAGATCGACGAAGGAGTTGGCAATAGCCTGAAACCGAGTCACATTACGGAACTTATATTTCCTGGAAGTGTCAACAAAGAATGACTACAGATCTGACAGGTGCTGATGAATACCCTCAAATGTCATAGGGTAAGAATGAGGAGGACCAGGTGCTGTGAGAGTAGGTGTAGGAGGAGCAGGTGCAGTAGGTAGAGGAACAGTGGCAATGCTGCGACGAGAGAGTTTGAGGAACTTGGGTTCAGGGTCAACAGCACAAGTAGATAGGTCAATATCAAATCTCTGAAAGATGCGTAGGATGAGCATCGCATAAGAGAGGTTGCGGTCTCTTCCGCGACATCTACCCATCATCTGAATGATAGTCTTAGAGGCAGAAAAAGGAATCCCCTTAAGAATGTGATATAGAGCAGAAAGCTCAAGTGCAGTGACATCATCTTTGAAAGTAGATTTTGGAAGTAAAGTGGAATAGATGATACGATGTAATTCGTAGTTAAAAAAGTTCAAGTTATTAGCCTTGAACTTTCCAGGACGAGCACGTACGGGCGTACAAAGCTCATTCTTGAAACTAACGAGAGTCGTACCATCGGAGAAATCAAAATCAGTGAGGTCATCTAGCGGGGCACCTTCGTTTGAAATACCAAGGATTTCCGCTAACGTTTCATCAGTGAATTCGATATCGATCCATCCGACACGTGTTCTCGCGATAAAAGTATCTAACACAAAATTACAATAGAATAATCTAATGGCATTAGTAGCAATAGGAAATTGTACGGTAACAAAGTGTTGTAACCCTAATGCCTCAAAGTAAGGGCTGTGGTCAGAAAAGACAGTCCATTTAATCGATGATCCGGTACAGATAGTACGCATAATGAAATTGGCATACCATAATAAAGCTTGGTCGAAAATTTTGAAGTAAAACTCGTCCGATGCACCGTCATCCTATTGGACCGGAGAAAAGAGGGAATCCGTATGCGGATCCGAAGATAATGCCTCTTCACTGGTATTGGTTTTCTTCCTCTTGAAGGGATTAAACTTAGGCATTCTTTCCCAAAAATTCTAGAAACCCTAAGAATTTGAAAGTAGAGGAGAGAAGGAATTATACCTTCCAAGAATTGGATATGTTGTTGAGGACAAAATTCTTCGCACGAATCCAAAGTTTGGACGAAGATCTCCACGCGGATTGGAAGAACAAGGGTGGAGAAGAGCTAGGGTTTGGAGGCATGGCTGCTGCTGTTTGAGGATGTTTGGAAGAATAAAGAAAATAGGGGCCTCGGGTTCTGGCTGGTACATATATATATACCCAGCCGAACTCTGGCCGAATTCGGACCGAGCTCGGGCCGAATTCGCCAAGGGTTGCCTGGCTATATATATATATATAATAATGATGATGGGGCCACATCTTTTTCATTAATTCGTTTCAAATGTTTAATTTAGAGTTTAGTAATTTTAAATCTCAAAATAATATAATTAATATTATTTTATAAATTAATATTCTTTACTCAGCATCTGTCTCAAATTAGCTGTAGGAGTTCTGTCCTAGCTAACGGAGGTTCACCGGGGAACTCTTAAATACCGTTTTTCTTCGACCGTAGTCGTGGTGACAGAGAGACTCTTTTTAGGCTTGTCTCAAAAATAGTTATCGAGTATCGAATAAATAATTAATAAAATAAAATTGATTAATATTATCGACATCTAAAATGCCTAATTCTCGACGTAAATAATTGAAACGATCTTCCGCTAGAGGTTTGTGAGTATGTCAGCTAATTGATTATGAGTGTCTATGTATACAAGATCTATATCTCTATTTTGTTGATGATCTCTAAGAAAGTGATGTCTAATCTCGATATGTTTAGTACGAGAGTGACATACTGGATTCTTAGTTAAATTAATAGAAGTAGTGTTGTCACAGAAAATGGGTATGTGTGTAAAATATAATCCATAGTCTTCTAAAGTTTGTTTCATCTACAAAATTTGTGCACAACAACGTCCTGCGGCGATATACTCAGCCTCGGTTGTTGATAATGCAACAGAATTTTGCTTTTTACTAAACCAAGAGACTATAGTTTTTCCTAGGAAATGACATGTGCCGCTGATACTTTTTCTATCTACTTTGCATCCGGCAAAATCAGCATCAGAATAACCGGTTAGGTCAAATGATGTAATTTTGGGATACCATAAGCCGACAGAAGAAGTGCCTTTAAGGTATCGGAAGATACGCTTAACTGCACACAGATGTGATTCCTTAGGATTAGCTTGAAAGCATGTACATAAACAAACACTAAACATAATGTCCGGTCGACTAGCAGTTAAATACAGTAAGCTACCGATCATACCTCGATACTTACGTATGTCGACAGGTTTGCCTTGTTCATCAATATCAAGCTTGGTTGAAGTCGTCATTGGAGTGCTAAGTGGCTTGACTGCTTCCATGTCGAACTTCTTTAATAGATCCTTTGTGTACTTTGCTTGATTTATGAGCGTCCCATTGTTGGTTTGTTTGATTTGCAGTCCGAGAAAGAATTTCAGCTCTCCTATCATGCTCATCTCAAACTCATTCTGCATACACTTTGAAAATTCTTGACAAAAAGATTCATCAGTAGATCCAAGGATAATATCATCTACATAGACTTGAATCAAAAGAATATTGTTATTCAAAGATTTTATAAACAAAGTAGTGTCAACCTTTCCCTTTGAAAAAATCGTTATCAAGTAGAAAAGAGCTTAGACGATCGTACCAAGCACGAGGGGCTTGTTTCAAACCGTATAATGCTTTCTTCAACTTGAAAACATATTCAGGAAATTTGAAATTAGTAAAACCAGGTGGTTGAGCTACATAAACCTCTTCTTTTATAAAACTATTTAAAAATGCGCTTTTGACATCCATTTGAAATAACTAAAAATTATAAAAATATGCAAATGCACATAACATGCGAATGGATTCTAATCTCGCAACTGGGGCATAAGTCTCATCATAGTCGATACCTTCTTCTTGATTGTATCCTTGAGCTACGAGTCGAGCCTTATTACGAGTCACTAAACCATTCTCGTTCAGTTTGTTTCGGAATACCCATCGGGTGCCAATGACCGGATGATCAATGGGCTTGGGAACAAGTTCCCAAACTTGATTCTGTTCGAATTGGTTTAATTCCTCTTGCATAGCATCTAACCAAAAATTATCACTACATGCTTCATCAATATTTTTGGATTCAAACTATGAGACAAAAGCAACATAAGAAGCTATATCTTTATTAGAGGAACGAGTACTTACACCCTTGATAATCTTACCAATTACCAAGTCCTTTGGATGATTAGCCAAGAATTTCATCTCTTTTGGTGTAGTCTCAAGATTGCTAGTTCTAGCTTTTTTGCTTAGAGGTTCATCTGATGCCTGATGTGATGGTTATGCATCTTTGTGTGAAGGTTTTGCAGTAGCTGTACTTGGTGCGATTATGTCTTCATTGTCATCATCGTCTAAGTGTTGATTTAGCTCATCAAACTTGACATTGATAGATTCTTCAATGATCATGGTTCTTTTGTTGAAGACTCTGTATCCTTTGCTCTTTGCTGCATAACCTAAAAATATATCTTCATCGGCCTTTTTATCAAATTTACTCAAATTATCTTTAGTATTAAGAATAAAACATTTACAACCAAAGATTTTGAAATAAGAAACATTTGGTGTTCTATCAAACCATAGTTTATAGGAAATCTTCTTCGATATAGGTCGAATTAGAACCCTATTGAGAATATAGCATGTTGTATTTATAGCTTCAGCCCATAAGTATCTAGGTAGACTAAACTGATTTAACATTACTCTAGCCATTTCAGATAGAGTTCTGTTCTTACGTTCCACAACTCCATTTTGTTGCGGAGTCCTAGGGCAAGAGAATTTATGCAAATAACCGTGTGTGTCACAAAATTGCTTGAATTCTGTATTCTCAAATTTACCGCCATGATCACTACGAATACGAGTAATCATGAACCCTTTTTTATTCTGTACTTTCTTGCAAAAGGTGATGAATTCTGATAATGCATCGTTCTTGCGTACAAGAAAATAAACCCATATATATCTAGTGAAATCATCTATAATGACAAATGCATATAACTTACCATCTGGACTAGCAATTCTACTTGGTCCAAATAAGTCCATATGCAACAATTGTAAAGGTCTAGTGGTACTTACAGCGTTCTTGGATTTGAATGCGGATTTGGTAGCTTTGTTCTTTTCACATTCACTACATACCATATCCTTCTTGAAAGAAATATCCGGTAAGCCGCGTACCAACTTCTTCGTAGATAATCTTGAAATTGTGTCACTTTTCGTTCCCGGAATACGTATTCCAAATATATGTACTGCTGTAATGTATTTATTTAATATTTATCATGTATTGTTCTGTATTTAAATTCTTTTAATGTCCTGCTAATTATTTTTTTCTGCATTTTACTTTCTGTATTTTTACTTTCTGCTTTGCTTTTGGGTTCGGCCCGAGTTGGTTTATTTTCCGGCCTTGGATGGTTCAACATGAACCCACCTACCACCACCCCTATTTAAAAAACCCCAAAACCCTTTTTCTTTCTTTATTTACTCCTTCTCCATTACTTTTCTTCTTCATCCTCCATAATTCTCCCCATCTACCCAGTCGCATAGGCAAGTGCAACTTGCTTCATGATGGATCTCAAGTTTTATTGTTCCATTCTCTTCCTTACTTGATTCTAAGCCTCTTTAGAACTTGGCATTTTTGGATTTGATGGATGGATTCTTGTAGATCTAAGTTTGTAACTTTTCGGTTTTCTTGGTTTTGATCTCTAAACCTTAGTTATTTTCGAAAACTAAAGGTTCTATGTTGTAATGAATTCAATTTCATGCGGTTTTGGCTTTTGTTTCGCTTAATTTTGACTTCGGATGAGGAATTTATGGCTATGGCAAGTTTTCGAAACTTTCATAGCTGAACTTGCTGTTTGGGGACGATGACCCCCATGCGCCCGGGAGGCCATGCGTCGGGAGGCCATGCGCTGTGAAGTCCCGGTAACGCATTCCTTAACTCCGAGCGTGTCATGCGCGTAGGTTCCCTACGCGCATGTACTGAAGACGCAACGTGAGTTTCCTGGCGCATGCTGTTTCCTGGCACATGCTGTTTCTTGGTGCATGCTGTCCTGGCGCATGCTGTTTGCTGGCAAAAAGCTGTTGCCTGCTGTTTGCTGGTGCATGGTGTTTGCTGGCGCATGCTGTTTTCTGGCGCATGCTTTTTGCTGGCAAAAAGCTGTTGCATGCTGTTTGCTGGCGCATGCTATTTGCTGGCGCATGCTGCCCTGGCACATGCTGTTTTCTGGTACATGCTGTTTCTTGGCGCATGCTGCCCTGGCACATGCTGTTTTCTGGCGCATGCTGTTTGATGGCGCATGCGGTTTGCTGGCGCATGCTGTCTTGGCGCATGCTATTTTTCGTGGTCGCATGTTGTTGACTGCTGTTTTTCGTGGCCGTATGGCACTTCCTGGCCGCATGAGATCCTGACCACATACGCATTCTCAGCCGCATGAACTTCTATAATTTTTCGGCCGCATGAACTCTAGCCCATGATGCCTTTTGACTGATTCTTGTCCCGAATTGACATTGATTGATATTGATTGTGACCTTGACTAATAATTGATCATGCGTTCCTAGTTGGAACTAAGAGACTGGCTAGTCGTCTTATTGAATTGAATGAATGAGACACGTTCATATTAACTATAAACTTTTGTAATCGACTGGCTGATCCTGAACATTGGCATACAGGCACATGCAGGCTTCAATTTATTTATTTATTTTTTTACTAAAGCAGCATGTGTACTTTATGGTCAAGGTATGATTATTCCGTGGTTAGTTTTGATTGTTGCATTACGCTATGTAAGACCTACAACCTAACCGTACGGGTATCGTTGTAGAGTTGTGCATACCGTACCCCGTACAAAAGTACTCATTATGAATGACCATGATCCACGGTATGGGATTTCACTTAACATAGAGGCGATTAAGTTAAATAAAATAATGATTGCATGGAGAGAATGGATCCCCGAGTTCTTACATGACAGCCCTCCTTGGGACTATTAGTGCCCGACAGGCCGGCTGGTCCCCACAGATGCTGCAAATCTGCCACACGGGCAGGGAACGGTATCTCCTTTTTATTATTTATTGTATATTGTATATTGATGACGGGCGTCCCGCTGGGACTCGTCTAATTCATGATTGGCGTAATTGATTGACTGGATAAACTAGCCTTGCGTGCACATAGTAAGAACTGAGGAATCCTTTATTGCATAATTTCAGGATAACTTGGAACTCACCGTAGCAAGCCGTAGTAGTTGCATGGCCGTTTAAATTGATTTGTTTGTGTACTGTATCTACTCTGTTACCTAACTGAGATGATCAGAATGTCAGGATATGACGGGCCAACTTCTGTCCTTGTTTGGTTGGGAAGTTGATTCGAAGTGTCGTGATGTTATGTGAATCCCGGTAGCTAGCAGAGATCTATTTATCATATTTCTTATTACTGGTTCTAATTCCTCATATCGTGCTTCCTTGCGGTACTTGCTATTAGAGGTCTAACCTCTCTGGTTTTGCATGGCCATATTTAGAGCCGGTTCCCGAGGACTCAGCTTACTTCCACCTCCAAGATGGTCAATACTAGAGGAATGATCGCAGGAGGACTCGAGTGGGTTCCTTACTTCCCCACTCATTTTGTTACTTACTTTATATTTTGCCGTTTGGCACCGACATGTTAGTCGGATCGTCTTGTACTTACTTTTACAAAATTGTAACTAAGTCAGGTTGCAGCTGATAAACAATTGTGTATACCTTGCTTCATCATCTGGCTATATTTTGTAAAGCCAGATATCAAGAACATTTTGACTGAGCGTTTGGAACGCCATACTGCTTTATCTTACATGTTCTCTATTACTATTTCTTGTTTGAATGATTGAGACAATAGATGTGAAGTGACCATAGCGAGACTTTCATGTAGTACGCACCCCCTCGTCTTTTAGACATCATTGATCGTATTATACGGTATTCCTCTACCCGTAATACGTAGCTGGCTGAGTCATTCCCCTGCTCTCCAGTATTCTGGACGTGACAAGGTTGTAGTGGTGGCCCATGCAGGTCTGATCTCAGACTTGTGGGGTGTTTTGATTTATAGGATGTCTCAATCACACATGTTCCCCCTTGATCTCATGATTCGTTGTTCTCAACCCTAGCTTGACATTCCCGTATCCTTCGGCTTCATTGATCCTTCATGTCCAGTCGTTTGATTTCTCTCTTGTCCCTTTCCTTAGGGGCACTTCGTCTGCATCAGTGTCACGCCCCAGAACCAGAATACTGAGGAACGGGGGCGTGCATAGCCAGCTACGTATAACGGAATGACAACCATCCCACTATACGGTCACGTCTGTCTAGCTATGTGAGGGTACACTACAAACCATCAGTCTCTTAGGGTCAAAATCAAACTATTGTCTCAATCTCAACAAGTAATGATAGTTACAAGATATCAGATGACCAAATATACAATTGTAAGGCGTCCCAAACATTACATATCCAGATGATCATGAAGCTAGTCGTACAAAATATAAGGACTAGCAAGAGTTAAGTCATACATGATCAACCTCGAGTTGCCAATCATGTTACAGCCCGTAGGCAGACAGTAAGTAAAATATACACGAGCTAACACTTGTTCGGCGGCTAAACGCCTCAAAAGAATAATGTACAATAGAGTGGGAGAGCCAAAATAACCCACTCGTTGCCAGGATTCCCTCTAGTGGTCACCATCTGGCCGGAAAGCAGGTAGATCGTTTGCTGCTTCTCCGGTATCTGGCCATACAAAACCAGCTGGGTCAGACCCCAGAAAGAGCAAGTGCCACAAAGGAGGCTTCACTTAGGAACTAAAAACCAGCAAATTAGCACAAGAATATAATTACATAATAAGGGACAGTAATTTAAGAAAAGCATGACAGGTGAATATAAAAGATAATCTTGTACAGAATCAATAAAAGACAGAACATATGGAAAGGCATGACAGGATGATATACGATGAGATAACCATGGGACTATTCAGATAACCAGGTTACAACTCGTAAACCAAACAAGGACCGGGGTTGTAACCCTTCGTCTGAACAGAACTTGGTTTCTCCCACCATTTATCGGCAAGATAAAATAAGAAAAACGGGTCATGTGACAATCTTGTACAAGATCAAGACGAGAATAGACTGGTAAACTTCATCCAACATTTTACGGCCAAGCAATAAGTACGGCTTGATACTTTAACTAACTAGGGTTATCACAGGCCTAGTTACTAGCAAATGCAATGAGAATTCCAAGTCCGGTTACTTGTTTGTTACTACCTGAGTGATCCCAGCAAGAAAAGGAAAAGATAGCTGGATATAGCAGACACACTGTAGTAAGATACATGTGTCTTAAGGTACCATACTCGACGGCGGACTGGAAGTGCGCTCATCTCGACGGATAGCAACAAATCCCATATATATATATATATATATATATATATAAGGCCGGGACCAAAGGGGCAACAGGTAACTGGGAAATTCTCTATGAACTATTTGATCAATCTAGTCATTAACCTAGCCAGATTTAGTATGAATCCCTGACCGTGGTACTCAGGGATCATGCCCTAGACATGATGCAAGACACAACCGGACTAGTAGTTTATACAAGCACAATCATCCACGGTGTCCAGGCCAATGAATTGATTTATCAAGAGTGGGCCACGACGGGCCACTATCATTATCATTATTACTTATCAAGAGTGCGCCACGACGGGCCACTATCAAGCATGTCAGGGTACTTGTAAAGAGTGCACCACCACGGGTCACTGTCGTGTCATGAATTAGCAGGTCAAGTTATCAGGTCTAGTTATCAAGTCAGGAGTGCACCACGGCGGGCCACTATCATGTTATGTCAGGTTACTAGTCACAGCATGTCATGTACAATCGTCATTCCAAACATATTAAGTAAAATCAAGTTCATGACAAAAGGCGTAAGGATAAAAAAGGGGCATAAAATATACAATAAGGAGTTACAAAATATGGGCAAATAATGATAAATAATAGTACACAGGGTTATGGAAAAGTCATGCGACTAAAGCATATGCGGCCAGGAATGATCTCATGCGGCTATGAAGAGAACAGCCCATACGGCTGAATTCATCAGGGCGCATGCGGCTAAGAAGTCGGGTTCATGCGGCTCAATGGGAGTTGGATTCATGCGGCTAGGGAAAGAAATCCATGCGGTTGGGGGAACTAAGAGCCCATGCGGTTGGCGGGGACAGGTCTCATGCGGCTCACAGAGATGAGGGTCCATGCGGCTGAAATATAGAAGACTTCATGCGGCTGAAGATGCAAAGCCTTATGCGGCCAGACTGGTCATGAGCCTATACGGCCAGGAGATGAAGGGGGTGCATGCGGCTCAGTTAGGAGCTCATGCGGCCAGGGAAGGGTGGTGAGCATATGCGGCTAGAATAAATCGGGTCATGCGGCCCGGACTCAGATGCCCATGCGGCTCCGTTGGGAAGCCTAGTCATGTGTTTTAAATATGAAGGACTACATGCGGCTGAAGGAATGCTCGCCGCATGAACTTGTCATGCGGTCGAGTGCTGCCTATGCGGCTGAATCACCATGCGGCCAGAACTGCTGAAGAAGTTCATGCGGCTCAGTTGGTCAAGAAGTCTTTATGCGGCCGGGAAATTCCATGCGGCCAAATAGAACTCGCTGCATAGGGTTATGCGTGAGTCAATACGGCTCAAAACTGCTCTTCTTCTCAAATTTCCGAGAAGAAGAGCTAAGCAACCATGGCTTCCAAGCAACGTAAAAGCTTCATCCAGAGCCCAAATCCGAACTTCCTTAGGTCAAAATGGGGTAGAACGAGCTACTCTACAACATGGAGCTATCAAAACTCAAAAATAATAATGCTAAATAGATCAAAACCCAAAAACTTCAAAAATAAAATAAACTTGAATCTATAAGAATCTAGCCATGGAAATAGAAAATGCCAAGTTCTAAAGAGTGTTAGAATGCAGCAAAGAAGAGAATGGAACAATAAAATTTGAGTTCCTCCATGAAGCAAGATGTACTTGCCTAGACCTCTCTCTCTCTCTCCGGGTAGGTGAAGAAGTAATGGTGGAGAAGAAGAGTAATGAATAATAATGGAAGAGAGAGAGAGGGATGGATATTTATGGTGGGAGTGGTGGTAGGTGGAGTGGTTTGGTTCACATAAAACCCAACCAAGCCAAACCCACTAAACCGAACCAAACCAAGCCAATGCAATGCCATGAGGAACCATGTAATGAAATACTCAATAAACCAAGCTCCATTAATCAGAATTAATCTATAAACGATAAATAACAATTAAACCTCTATGCTAAATATGAAATAAACTATAACTAACTAATCAAGAAAAATGAGAAATATGGGTCAGAAATACGAATACATATAAAATATGTATCACGAATTTCGGGGCACTACAATCTGTCAGAACTGGACCGCAACAACAAGGGCAACATGGACAACATGACCAGGTTGATCAGCTACAAGGGCCAATACTATCTCAATAAGCTATCCAAGAAGAAGTGATAGTAGAACCAGCAGCTGGACCACAGTATCCGGAAGTTCCAACACCACCAATAGTTCCACCTACCCCTGTGGAAGTGGACACACCAGCCCTTCTGAAGATCATGAGAGGGATGATGGCTACTCAGCAACATCAGATGTTAGCCCAGCAGCGCATGCACGCTCAGTTGCAAGAGCAGAATGTACTACTCAACCAAGGATTGCAGACAACTTTGGAAAGAGGGGCGAGGACAAATTCAGGAGCATCAACCAGATTTTACAAGTACAACCCCCGCCGTTTCGAGGGCACGGAAGATGCCATCTCAGCAGATGCATGGTTTAAGGATATTGAGGCCATTTTGACAGCCGCTAAGGTGCCGACAGAAGAACGTGTGGATCAAGTAAAGTTATTACTTCAGGATCTCGTACATGATTGGTGGGAATCAGAGAAAGTGGACATCAGACGTCCTGTTGCATGGGACGATTTTACTGCAATATTTATGACGAAGTACTATGGAATTGTGGCACAGTTTGAGCTACAACAGAAGTTTATCAACCTCAAGTAGGCCGGCAAGACGGTAGATGCTTATGCAGCGGAGTTCTGCAGATTGAGTAGGTTCGCCCCAGAGATGGTAGCAACGGAGAGCCAGAGGGCTATGAGGTTCCAGCAAGAATTTCATCTTGAGCTCTTGCAATTGATAGAGGGGCACAATTATCAGACTTTTGACGAAGTATTGACGGCAACCCAAAGGCATGAGATCACCATTTAGAGGATCACGGCAAGGACTGGGGGCCAGAAGAGATCCCACAGTCAGATTGAAGGAGGAGGAGAGCAGCTTCTCGAACAACAGCACCGTCTCTTGGCATTCGTATTCACAATGTGGCAATGCGAGGGCCAGCATCACCATCCAGGCAGCAACAGCAACAGCAACAGAGGAAGAACCAGTAACCCCCAGTAGACTGTACTTATTATGGGAAGGTAGGGCACACTAGAGATGTGTGTCGGACATTGAACGGACTGTATTTGATATGTGGAAATCCAGATCATCGGATTACCACATGTCCCATGAATTCGAGGTCAGGAGGACTAGTGCAATAATTTTCTGCTCTGCCAGCACCAGGGGCAGGCCAGTATCGAGGACCAGCGGTGGCAGTAAGACCGTTGGCACAACGTCCGTTCATGTCGCAGGCTCAGATGTTTCGGCAGCAGGGACCGCCGATACAGCAACTCCAGCATAGACCACCCCAGCATCATCAAGGCAGGGGCCAGCAGCAGCACCAGGCTAGGCCACAACATGGGAACCAACAAGGAGGTCGAGGACAGGCATTCACTCTGTCCTTGGAAGAGGCATTGGCATCGGGAGATATCGTGGCAGGTAACATTCTCGTCGCCTCATATCCCGCAGTAGCATTGTTTGATTCGGGAGCATCATACTCATTTGTATCTGTACAATTTGCGACACGACTAGGAATGGAGTTCGAGGCATTGCCAGGGAGGTTGAATATACTCACTGGTAATGGGCTCGTAGGAGTTAGTAGAGTTATTCTAGCATATAGCATTATAGTTTGCGGGCACTCCTTACCCGCCCGGTTGAAAGAATTTCCTGTTAGAAATTTTGACGTTATCTTAGGCATTGACTGGCTGAAAGACAGTCATGCGACAATAGATTATCGTAGAGGGAGTGTATCTTTTGATATTCCAGGAGTAGTAACGGTAATGGAAGAAGTTCAGGTTCCGAAGGTAGTTGAAGAGTTTCTAGACGTATTTCCTGAGGAACTTCTAGGTCTACCACCGGTTAGGGTTATTGAGTTCATTATAGAATTGGCACCTGGAACTAAACCGATATCAGATCGAGTTTACAGAATGGTGGATTCAGAGCAGGCCAAGGTATATCAGCACATAGAGGAACTGAAGGAGAAGAAATTCATCCAAGCTAGCATATCACCATAGGCAGCACCAGTGGTACTTGTGGGAAAGAATGATGGGTCATCCAGATTGTACATCGATTACAGGAAGCTTAACGCAACAACAGTAAAGAACAAGTACCCACTACCCAGGATCGACGACTTGTTTGATCAGTTGAACAGAGCTAGAGTTTTCTCCAAGATAGATCTTCGTTCAGGGTATCATCAAGTGAGAGTTCGGAAGGAGGATATTTCCAAGATAGCATTCAGGTCGAAGTATGGGTATTATAAATTCTTGGCAATGCCGTTTGGTTTGACCAATGCTCCAGCAATATTTATGGATCTGATGAACCGCATCTTTATGCCATACTTAGATCAATTTGTCGTGGTATTTCTCGACGACATTTTCGTATACTCTGCTAGTGAAGAGGAGCATGAAGATCACCTCAGGAAAGTGTTACAGGTTCTAAGAGAGAACCAGTTGTATGCCAAGCTCAGCAAGTGTGAGTTCTGGACGAATCATATTTTATTTTTTGGGTCACATCATATCAGGAGCTGGAGTAGCAGTGGATCCCTAGAAGGTAGAAGCAGTAGAGAGTTGGCCAGTACCCAAGACTGTAGCTGATGTGTAGAGTTTCTTGGGATTGGCAGGATATTATAGAAGGTTCGTATCAGATTTTATGAGACTTTCAGCACCCATGACCCGCTTGACACGAAAGGATGTACCATTCATCTGGTCGGCAGAATGCCAGGCATCATTTGAGAATCTGAAGCAGAAGTTGATATCAGCACCTATTCTTACATTGCCAGTTGGGCCCGGAGGTTTCACTATATATTATGATGCGTCAGAAAAAGGACTTGGGTGCGTCCTCATGCAGCATGAAAAGGTAATAACGTATGCATCTAGGCAGCTTCGGAACCACGAAAAGAATTATCCAACTCATGATTTAGAGTTGGCGGCAGTAGTATTTGCCTTGAAGCTATGGAGGCATTACTTATAAGATGACCGAGTGAACATGTACACAGACCATAAAAGTCTGAAGTACATCTTTACTCAGAAGGAACTGAACATGAGGCAGAGAAGATGGTTGGAGTTGATCAAGGATTATGACATGGAGCTTCAGTATCATCCAGGCAAGGCTAATGTGGTAGCAGACGCTCTCAGCAGGAGAGGCGGCGCATTTATGTTGACAACACAGAGGCATATCTTAGAAGACCTTCAGGAGATGGGCATCGAAGTTATACTTCCTAGTGATGTAGGAGTTCTGGCAAAATCTACAAGTTCAATCTGACTTGGTAGACAGGATCAAGACAGCTCAGGCACAAGACCCAAGGATTCAGAAGCTTAGGGCAGAATGTGAGTCAGGACTCAGGAAGGAGATGAGAATCCATGAAGATGGTATGCTTAGGTTTGGATCACGTCTATGTGTGCCTAGTAGAGATATCAGACAGGAGGTTATGGCAGAAGCTCACAGTTTCCAGTATTCTGTACACCTTGGAGGGACCAAGATGTACCAAGATATCAAGCAGCACTTCTGGCAGAATGGAATGAAGAGGGAGATAGCTAGATTTGTTTTCCGTTGCTTGGTATGTCAGCAAGTGAAGGCAGAACAGCAGAGGCCAGCTGGGTTATTGCAACCGCTTTCTATTCCGAAATGGAAATGGAAACATATTATAATGGACTTTGTGACCGGTTTACCGAGATCACCAAGTGGTAAAGATGCTATTTGGGTGATAGTAGATCGACTTACAAAGGTGGCACACTTTCTTCCTTTCAGAGTAGGGCAATCTACAGAAAGGTTGGCAGAATTGTATATGCAACAGATAGTCAGACAGCATGGAGTCCCTGTCAGTATTGTGTCAGACAGAGATACCCGTTTTATATCACATTTTTGGAAGAGCTTACATCATAGCCTGGGTACCAAGTTAAGATTTAGCACGGCTTACCATCCCCAGACAGACGGACAATCAGAAAGAACAATTCAGACTTTGGAAGACATGTTGCGAGCTTGCACTCTAGATTTTGGAGGATCTTGGGAGAGCCACCTGCACTTAGTCGAGTTCTTATACAACAACAGTTATCAAGCCAGTATCCAGATGGCACCATTTGAAGCACTATATGGTAAGAAGTGTAGGTCGCCACTAGCATGGGATGATATCGGAGAGAGGAAGATGTTAGGCCCAGAAATAATTGTCCAGACAGTTGAAGTGGTCAAGGGAATTAGAGAGCGACTTCGAGTTGCACAGGATCGGCATCGTCATTGGGCGGACCAACATCGTAGGCCGTTAGAGTTTTCCGTTGGGGACCACGTGTTCTTACGGATCTCACCTACCCGTGGGGTCATTAGATTTGGCGTTCGCAGGAAGTTGAGTTCGTGGTACGTGGGCCCGTTTGTTATCCTTGATCGGATAGGCGATGTTGCTTATCGTTTATCCCTTCCACCTTCGTTGCGAGAGGTGCATGACGTGTTCCATGTATCTCAGTTACGTCGGTATGTATCGGACCCAAGCCATATCCTTGATCATTCTGAGCTGGTTGTTGGTACCAACCTGTCTTACGAGGAACAGCCTGTGTCTATTTTGGACCGAAGAGAGAAGATACTCAAGAACCGAACAATTAGCCTTGTCCGGGATGCTTGGGGTCATCACTCTTTAGGGGAGTCAATGTGGGAACGTGAGGATGACATCCGATCACGGTATCCGCACCTGTTTGACTCACAAGGTATATCTCTTTCTGTATACCTTGATTGTCTTAACTCCTCATGTTCGTTACCTTATGAGTAGAATTGCTTAGTGTCGTCGATAGTTAAACATAGATATGTTACTTACTATTGGAATTGTAGAATGATTGCTTACTCAAATTGCTTATACTTAGATTAGTTTAGCTCCGATGTTTCTATCCTGCTTGGATTTGAAATTCCGAGGACAAAATTTTTCTAAGGAGGGTAGAGATGTCACTTTCCGTTCCCGGAATACGTATTCTAAATACATGTACTGCTGGAATGTATTTATTTAATATTTATCATGTATTGTTCTGTATTTAAATTCTTTTAATGTCCTGCTAATTATTTTTTTCTGTATTTTACTTTCTATATTTTTACTTTCTGCTTTGCTTTTGGGTTCGGCCCAAGTTGGTTTATTTTTCGGCCTTGGATGGTTCAACATGAACCCACCTACCACCACCCCCATTTAAAAAACCCCAAAACCCTTTCTCTCTCTTTATTTACTCATTCTCCATTATTTTTCTTCTTCATCCTCCAAAATTCTCCCCACCTACCCAGCCGCATAGGCAAGTGCAACTTGTTTCATGATAGATCTCAAGTTTTATTGTTCCATTCTCTTCTTTACTTGATTCTAAGCCTCTTTAGAACTTAGCATTTTTGCATTTGATAGATGGATTCTTGTAGATCTAAGTTTGTAACTTTTCGGTTTTCTTGATTTTGATCTCTAAAACTTGGTTATTTTCGAAAACTAATGGTTCTATGTTGTAGAGAATTCAATTTCATACGGTTTTGACTTTTGTTTTGCTTGATTTCGACTTCGGATGAGGAATTTATGGCCATGGCAAGTTTTCAGAACTTTCATGGCTGAACTTGCTGTATGGGGACGATGACCCCCATGCGCCCGGGAGGCCATGCGCCGGGAGGCCATGTGCTGTGAAGTCCCGGCAACGCATCCCATAACTCCGAGCGTGTCATGCGCGTAGGTTCCCATCGCGCATGTATTGAAGACGCAACGTGAGTTTTCTGGCGCATGCTGTTTCCTGGCACATGCTGTTTCTTGGCGCATGCTATCCTGGCGTATGCTGTTTGCTGGCAAAAAGCTGTTGCCTGCTGTTTGCTGGCGCATGCTGTTTTCTGGTGCATGCTGTTTGCTGGCAAAAAGCTGTTGCATGCTGTTTGCTATATTGTTTGCTGGCGCATGTAGTCCTGGCGCATGCTATTTCCTGGTACATGCTATTTCTTGGCGCTTGCTGTCCTGGCACATGCTGTTTTCTGACGCATGCTGTTTGATGGCGCATGCTGTTTGCTGGCGTATGCTGTCCTGGCGCATGCTGTTTTCCGTGGTCGCATGCTGTTGACTGCTGTTTTCCGTGGCCGTATGGCACTTCCTGGCCGCATGAGATCCTGACCACATATGCATTCTCAGCCGCATAAACTTCTATAATTTCCCGACCGCATGAACTCCAGCCCATGATGCCTTTTGACTGATTCTTGTCCCGAATTGACATTGATTGATATTGATTGTGACCTTGACTAATAATTGATCATGCGTTCCTAGTTGGAACTAAGAGACTGGCTAGTTGTCTTATTGAATTGAATGAATGAGACACGTTCATATTAACTATGAACTTTTGTAATCGACTGGCTAATCCTGAACATTGGCATACAGGCACATACAGGCTTCAATTTATTTATTTATTTTTTTACCAAAGCAGCATGTGTACTTTATGGTCAAGGCATGATTATTCCGTGGTTAGTTTTGATTGTTGCATTACGCTATGTAAGACCTACAACCTAACCGCACGGGTATCGTTGTAGAGTTGTGCATACCGTACCCCGTACAAAAGTACTCATTATGAATGACCATGATCCATGGCATGGGATTTCACTTAACATAGAGGCAATTAAGTTAAATAAAAGAATGATTGCATGGAGAGAATGGATCCTCGAGTTCTTACATGGCAGCCCTCCTTTGGACTACTAGTGCCCGACAGGCCGGCTGGTCCCCACAGATGCTGCAAATCTGCCACACGGGCAGGAAGCGGTATCTGCTTTTTATTATTTATTGTATATTGTATATTGATGACGGACGTCCCGCTGGGACTCGTCTAATTCATGATTGGCGGAATTGATTGACTGGATAAACTAGCCTTGCGTGCACATAGTAAGAACTGAGGAATACTTTATTGCATAATTCCAGGATAACTTGGAACTCACCGTAGCAAGCCATAGTAATTGCATGGCCGTTTAAATTGATTTGTTTGTGTACTGTATCTACTCTGTTACCTAACTGAGATGATCAGAATGTCAGGATATGACGGGCCAACTTTTGTCCTTGTTTGGTTGGGAAGTTGATTCGAAGTGTCGTGATTTTATATGAATCCCAGTAGCCAGCAGAGATCTATTTATCATATTTCTTATTACTGGTTCTATTTCCTCATATCGTGCTTCCTTGTGGTACTTGTTATTAGAGGTCTAACCTCTCTGGTTTTGCATGGCCAGATTTAGAGCCGATTCCCGAGGACTCAGCTTACTTCCACCTCCAAGATGGTCAATACTAGAGGAATGATCGCAGGAGGACTCGAGTGGATTCCTTACTTCCCCGCTCGTTTTGTTACATACTTTATATTTTGCCGTTCGGCACCGACATGTTAGTCGGATCGTCTTGTACTTACTTTTACATAATTGTAACTAAGTCAGGCTGCAGCTGATAAACAATTGTGTATACCTTGCTTCATCATCTGGCTATGTTTTGTAAAGCCAGATATCAAGAACATTTTGACTGAGCATTTGGGACGCCTTACTGCTTTATCTTACATGTTCTCTATTACTGTTTCTTGTTTGAATGATTGAGACAATAGATGTAAAGTGACCATAGCGAGACTTTCATGTAGTACGCACCCCCTCGTCTTTTAGACAGCATTGATCATATTATACGGTATTCCTCTATCCGTAATACGTAGCTGGCTGAGTCATTCTCCCGCTCTCCAGTATTCTGGTTCTGGGGCGTGACAAATTGTATCCATGTTTGCATGACCGAATCTCATATGTCATAGTTGACTCTCAATGCTTTTGGCCATCAAACATCTACCTGCTTTGTTAGCATCTTCCAACAAATAGAAAACATATATATTGTCTTCCCTAATACCTTCAAATATAGTACTACCAGTTAAACTATCAACTATAGTACATTTATCTTTTACGAAGTTAATACCATAATCGTGATCAGCTAAATGGCTTATGCTGAACAGATTATGTTTTAACTCGGTAACTAGACAAACATCTTTAATCACTGGATAGGGAGCCTTACCAATGTCACCGATACCGATTATGTACCCTCTTAAATTATTACCGAAGGAGACGTATCCTTCTTTATTTCTCTTCGACAGTATTACGAATAATGAAGCGTCACCGATCATGTGCCGTGAGTAACCGCTGTCGAGGATCCATTTGCTCCTAGCATGTGAAGGGTGTCCCACCTATAAAATAATTTATAGATGAAACTCTTGGTACCCATTTCTTGTAGGGTCCTGACTGGTTAGTTTTCGGTATCCATACATAAACATTTAAATCTACTAACTTTCTGATTCTACATACAGAAGATATATGACCAATGAGGCCACAATAATAATCAGCATGTTGAGTGTTGAAAGTAGTGTGAGGTACATGATTGGTAGGTTTTGGTTTTCTAGTATAGAAGAATGCATGCCTATTAGTCTTCTTGGGCATAGTTTTGGTAGGGTTTGGTCTGACAGTGTTGGGCGTGTTCTGATGATTCGGTAATTGACACGTGTTAGAGTAGGAAGCAGCAACTTTAGGCCGTTTTCCTAAACTAATTTCTAACTTTTTGGAAGTGTCATACAATCTATTATAGTCAGATGTGAGTGATTCTAATCTGACCTGTGCACACTGGAGACTCTTTCTCTCCTTAGATCGGTCTTCCTTTAACTGGATAATAGTTTGGTCTTTTTCTTCGGATAGCTTAACAGTCTCGTGTAACAACAATTTAATATAAGAAAGCTCACCAGACTCAGTTGAAGAGTCATTATTTCTAACATGATCTAATTGGTCGGTAAGTCTTCCTATTTCACCTTTGTACTATTTGAGTACCTTCTTAGAGGTTTCATATTTACTATGCAGTTTCCTGTAATCATCTAACAGTTCACTGAAAGCCTCTCCTAGTTGCTCAAAGGTGAAATCATCATAAGGATCAAATAAAGGATTAGTGATTACCTGATCGCAAGCCATCAAGCACACATTTGCAGCGTCATCAGATTGTTCATCTTCTGAGTCGCTGGCTTCACTTTCATGTCATATGCTTGTGTTGGCGTACTTTCTTGATGTAGATTTCTTCAGGTAGCCTTTGTCATATTTGCTGCTTTTCTTTGATGATGATGCTGAGGGACAATCTTTCTTCATGTGTCCTTTCTTCTTGCATCCGTAGCAAATAGGATCTTTCTCGTTGTTGTTGTTGTCTTTGCTGTCTTTTGTTCTCCTGTTAAATCTCATGAACTTCTTGAATTTTTTTACCAGAAGAGCTTGATCTTCAGAGTCGGAGTCGCTGTCGTCAGAATCATCTTCGATGGTTCTTCTATGTTGAGCCTTGAGAGCGATCGTCTTCTCTGACTTTTCCTTTGGTGTAGCATCTTCAAAGTCTTGAAGTTCTAACTCGTGAGTGAGTAGCTTACCCATGAGTGTTTCTAGAGACATTGTTGAGAGGTCGTTTCCTTCAATGATTGCAGTAGCCTTTGGAATCCAGTTCTTTGTAAGGGCTCGTAGAAGTTTGTGAATCTTCTCATGGTTACTGTAATCCTTATCTAGTGAAGACAGAGGATTTACAATATCCAAGAATCTTGTAAACATCTGAGTGACTGATTCACTTGGCTTCATTTTGAACGTCTCGTACTCCTGAGTAAGTCTGCTGATCTTTGACTCCTTGACTTGTGTTGTTCCTTCGTGGGTTACTTCGAGAAGTTTCCATACTTCGTTTGATATTGTGCAAGTAGACACCCTGTTGAATTTAGTTCTGTCTAAAGCACAAAATAAAGCGTTAATAGCACGTGCGTCAAGACTGGCCTTTTTATTTTCTTTCTCTGTATATTTGTCATAGGGTTTTTCAACTAAAATACCATCAACATTAATACGAGGGGGCTTTTTATAGCCATCAATAACTACAGACCATAAGTCAAAATCAAGAGATTTTAGAAAGAAACTCATACGTGTTTTCCAATAAGTGTAGTTTGTGCCGTCAAACAGTGGAGGTCTGTTTGTGGCTTGGCCTTCACTTGTGAATTTCACAGTTGACATGTGTAATGCTGTGATCTATATAAAAATTGAATATAACTACAATTTTACCTTGCTTTACCTGTATAATCCGCTCTGATACCAATTGTAGGAGCAATTGGGATCAGAATATAATACCTCTAGATGGAGAGCCTGCTCTGATACCAATTGTAGGAACGAAATCGTAAAGCAAAATACTCTAGAGGGGGGGTGAATAGAGTAGGCAGCGGAATATTGCTAATTAAAAATCTTGTTAGCAGTTAGATCACAGATATAAAAATAATTACAAAGTAAATGACAGAAATAAAAAGAGATCAGAAGGCAAACGCAAACACCGAGATTTATACTGGTTTTTCTCTTGTGAGGACTAGTCCAGTCGAAAGAACTCTAGCTTCCAGTTGAATCCACTATTGGAAAATCCCGCAAGTTTTCATACGAAGTCCTTGCAACTTCTACAGACGCGAGCTTTGATACGAAGAACTCGACCAACTTCAATTGTGAAGAGTTGTATCTTCTATCAAGCCTCTGATTACAATCGCTCTTAAAACTTTTAGACCGCACCGTACTGGCAAATCGACTAGAGGATTGTAACTGGCTTGGGATTTGAAAATGAAAGCTTTTTAGAGCTCTTTGGAAGAAATGTAAGCTTTAGAAGAGAAGAGATTGAAAGTGAATTGGTCATTTGAAATGATCGAAATACTTCTCTATTTATAGTTTTTCCAAAGACAGAACTCTGACAGAATTCGGACAGAATTCGGACAGAACTCTTTGTAACAAACCGCAACTGAAGGGTGACCAAGTTCAAAATCAAACGTTCACTAACGTTCATCTTGGCCGAACTCTGGCCGAACTCTGGCCGAGTTCTGCTAGGGTTCTGCCAGTTTATTTTTAAGAAAAATTAATTTGGCTTTTTGAAAAGTCCTTCAGAAGCTTTTTGTAAAAATGATGTTTTTCAAAAACATAGGTCATTTTTAAAGAGATAGGTCAGTTTTGAGAAACAATTCCGGACAGCCTATTTGCCAGTACGACTTGGTGTACAATGTATTTCTAGACTCAATAAAATAAAAAATTAGTTGCTTTGAAGGAAATACATTCTGAATGGCAAACGGCTTCAGTCTTGAACATAGTAGATATCCATCGTTGAGCAGTGTCCAAAACGTCGTAGGTAAACATCTGAACTGACTTGCATTTATATCGAGACAGAGTTTGATCAATTATTAAAATCAGGTTTAACCATGACCAATGGGCCAACAATAACATGCTTACAGTCTTCGAATATGCCATGAACTCATCCTAAGGAGAACATAGAAAGAGAACTAAATTGTATGTTTGCATGAATCAATACAATACTAAATGTCGGTTTGTTAAGTGGGTTTTTGATCAGTACAACGAGGACGAAAGTACTAATCTCCCACTAGTTTGCTAGCAGGTTCTGGGATTGGTCTGCTCGCGGCGGAGCTTCGCTTGAACGCGTTGAGGTTTGGAATGCCGAAGCGTATTAAAGCGTGCGATCGCATTGACTCTCGGATATGCAACAGGATTGATACGGCCGAGATATAGAAGGCATGATGTATGGAACGGTGAAATCCTTTGTGGGCAAGAGAGAACCTGAGTGTTGTAGCCAATCTGGCAAATTCCGTTGGGCTATCGAAAAACTTTGTAATATCATTTCGAATATCAATAAAGAGAATGGTTTCGTATACTCTGTTTTCCTTTCGTTGTTAATGTTCAACTCAAAGATAACCATTTGAGAACTTGTCATCTTGCCTTGCACGAGCGCAACTCCAGGCTCGTGCGGCATCACGCCCCCTGCGAGGACGATGATTCGGGTGATTCCGGGTCGGGGCATGACAAAAACTACTTACTAATGCCATATCATCATCACAAATTTCTTCACATATTTTTTAGTAAACTTATAATGAAAAAAAAGTGACTGCAAAAACTACTAAAAGTCTAGAACTACAGTTCAGAAATAGCATGGGCTACTTATAACTATAAGATGGGGTAAAGGGCTACATATAATGTGCAGTATTAAACATCCAAAATGAGGTCTGTAGTGCATTGTATAGGGCACACATAGCATATTACAGTCCAGCGACTCCCACCAACAAAATGAATCCAAAACATAAACAAAATGTCCAGTTTTTGTATATTGGACAGTGCAGACTATAGTGCACATCCACATTGCAGTGAGCTAATGATAGGTATTCAATAATTACATAATCCAAACCAGATTCCAAAGTAACTCTTCAAACATCGCTTGAGGTTGAGCCCGTCATAGTCAATTGGCTTAAATCTATACAAGTATAAAAAGGATAAACAAAAGAAACAAATAATCAATACAAGTAATGTAGCAAAAAAACTACATTATGCCATAAATTTTAATATCTAAAATGATACCTCTTTCAAGTTTATCTAGGGATTCCAAATTTTCTTCAAGATTAGTAACAATAGATCGATCCGAACCTGTCCTAAACCAATCTTGAGAACAAATAAGACCCTGAGCAATCCTAGGTGTCAAAGAACTCCTAAATACATCCAGCACCCGACCACCGGTACTAAATGCACTCTCCGAAGCCACAGTAGAGATTGGAACTGCCAAGACATCATGAACCATTCTTGAAAGAACAGGAAAATACAGAGAATTGATCTTCCACCAAGCCAAGAGATCAAAATTAGGATTCTCATCTTCATCGGCTTCGGTGGGTTCGAGAAGATAACGATCCAACTCAGATTTATTATCACAACCACCGGTTTTCATTTTATAATTTTTATACTGAGCCTTCATCATACTTTTCAAGTTAAAGATTGGATAATCGTCGATGGTAGAAGATTCATTCATTTCATTAGTTGTAGAAGGAATTGTAGGTGCATACAACTTTTTGTACTCTTCAAACATGGAGTAAGCAACCATTTTTACCTTCTCTATCATTGTGCCACCCTTTGATTGACCATAAAGTTGATATAGCCACCATTCCAAATATACAAAATTTTGCCTTGGATCAAAAAGTGGCGCAATAAAGACAACCATGTTCATCTTCTTGACGTCCCCCCAATATTTATCGTATTTCTCTCTCATTTTATCTGCCATAGTAGACAACTCGAAGTCATCATTACTTTTAGCATTTTTCAAAAGAAAGTCGATAGATGCAATCTCTTCAAAAAACTTGTTGGAAGTGACATACGAAGACCCCGACACACGTAAAGTGAATTCATAGAAATATTCTAAGAAAGTACACAACCTTCTCACATTCATCCAATCGACTTCATTTGGAAACATGTTCTCACCCTCAAGTTCTCTCTTGAATAGAAGATCTTCGTCTTGGAATCTCTCAAAGGCACTTTAAAATTTTTGAGCGGTATCCAACATCAAATATGTTGAATTCCAGCGGGTGCTCACATCTAAACACAACAGTTTTTTGCCTTCTATTTTGTCCATTTTAGCACAGGCTTTAAACTTCTGGAATCGAGAAGAAGATTGTCTCACGTAGCTAATAGCTCTCCGGACACGAGCAACCGAAGAAGACATCAGTTTCAACCCATCTACCACGACAAGGTTGATAATGTGTGCAATGCAACGCATGTGTAAATACTTGCATTGAAGAACACTATTTCCTCATTGTGCAAACTTTTTGCCCAAATAAGCAATAGCAACGTCATTAGAGCTAGCATTGTCAACGGTTATTGTAAAAATCTTGTCAATGCCTCACTCAATCAAACATGACTCAACGTCCCTCCCAATGGCCTCACCTTTATGACTAGGGGTGCAACTCGGGCGGGTTGGGTCGGGTTTGAGGTCAACCCGAGCCCAACCCGATAGATCATAAGCCTAGCCCAAGCCCAAGTCCGACCCGACTTCGGGTTCAACATATGAAGCCCAAGACCAAGCCCGGAGGATCGGGTTGGGTCGGGTCCATCGGGTTTACCGGACTCTAATATGATATTTGAAATAATTTTAAACAAGAGTAATATTAAATGCATAATCAAATAGCAATCCAGCCTCGATCATTACAAAATAAAACTGAAATGAGATTTAGGACAAGGAATTGAAGAGTTCGGGTGAAAAAAATTATAGTTTAACTTTTTATTTAAGTAGCATAAAACAATATATATATATATATATTATATGTATGTCGGGTTCTTCGGGTTACCCAACACATGAACCCAAGCCCAACCCGATTTTTGATCGGGTTCAAATATTTTAACCCGAGCCCGAGCCCAAACCCGAATATCTTTAACCCTAACCCAACCCATTAACGGGTTTACCCGATCGGGTTCGGGTTTAGCCCGCCCGAGTTGTACCCCTATTTATGACTAGCAATTGGACAAAAGTTGATAATTCTTTTTTGTAATATCCAATCGTCATTAATGAAATGTGCTGTGAGACACATGTAGTTTATCTTTTGAATGGAAGTCCATGTGTCCGTGGTTAGACAAACTCTTTGGTTGGACTCCTTGAAATACGCCTTTAACTTAGTCTTATCACTGCTGTAAAGATTGTAACAATCTCGTGCAACGGTCCATCTCGACGGTACACTGAACATCGGACACGCAACCGAAACAAACAGTTTGAAACCCTCACCCTCAACAAAGCGAAAAGGAAGCTCGTCAACAGTTAGCATATAAGACAAGGCCTTCCTAACGTCTTCTTGATTAAATTGCCAACTAGTTAGTGTTGATTTGCCTTTCCCAACACTTTGCATATTCAATATTGATTGAGAGGGACCTTTGTGCTTTGGATTAAGGGGACATATAAGCCAATGGTTTCTGACTGAACTGGTCCCATTAATTACGGGGTGACAATAATACTGTTTTTTGTAGTAGTTACACTCTGCTTTAGGGTTTCCATTCTCATGGAATTCCTTAAAGTCACTCCAATAAACAGCCCTTCTTTTACCAATATACTTGCTTTTAACCTTTAGTTTAGAACTACTAGGTTCAGCCTGGGAACTTGTCCCCCTACAGCCCCAACCCCAATCTCTATAGGTTCAGCTTCAGTTGACATCTAAACATTCAAAAAAATTCATATAAGATAATAGTTTTGTAACAAAAAATCAAGTTTTTTAATATCCAATTGTAGGAGCGTAAAAAGTACTTCATAGACCAAGTCAAAGAAGTTGAGAGCTTTACGCAAGTCAAACAGAGTCAAACTCAGACTTTACGCAAGCCAAACAGAGTAAAACTCTACGCGAGAGCTATCCTCAAAGCTTTTATGCGATGGACAGACTGTCAAATCATCGCATTTAATGCGCGTGATACTGTTTCTGACATAATAATTTTCTGACAATGGACAGCACAAAAGCCGAGAAGATTTGATTTTCCCCAAACCCAACACTTGTCGTTTAGTGTGCAGATGGGCTACTTTACGCTCAAGAAATTGCTTCTTTTACGCACGAAAGCTATTCGAGCTCTTACGCTCAAGGCTGTTGTGCGCGTAAAGTTTATTTGAGCTAATTTTACGCTCAAGGCTATTTTTAGCCACTTTACGCGGGAAGTTTATTTTGGGCTATTTTACGCCCAGTATGCTACTTTACGCAGGAAGTATAGTTTGGGTCATTTTTACGTCCGATCTTTTCTGGCTACATGAGAACGTGGTCTGCTTACGTGGCTTTCATGCCATACTTATCGAGGAACATGTGTACGTACTCTCCCCATTTTGTTGAAGTAGTGAGACACGTGTCACCATACGTAGAGATCACAATTCTACATGGGACACGTATTGTCATGCATAGAGGATGAATTTTATCATGGGTGACAGTTACTTGTACAGAGACCAAACTTTGTTGCTTTTTACGCACAGAGGTCTAGTCTATAAATAGACTTATTTTTTTTATAAAAAGAATCAAGAGATCAGAAGAGAGACAGGAGAGGAGATTCTGAGAAAACTCATATTTTCAGAGTGATATTCCCAGAAGTATTTCTTCAACTTTTTCTCAAGAACAGGGTGAAGCAAAGCAGGAAAGCATTCGACTGTGCTATCAGTGCCGTTGCTCGATACCTTTCTGGTGACTTAGTTCTTCCGATTGTTTGTCTTCTTCAAGCAGTTTTCTTCATCATCATCGTATGGTCCAAGGAACAAAGTGATCGCTCTCAGATCAGACTTCCATTGCAATACTTTCCAGAACAACTTATACTTTTGTACTTTTTCTAGTTTTCTTTTAAAAGCCGATTTAAGGCATTTTGTTAAGTGAAATAAAATGGCAACTCTGCTCGGGACTACCTTTTCCTCTGACGAGAAGGCAATTGCTCAATATGATGATGTGTCGGTCGGATCGACAAAGAAAACTCTGGTTGTTCACTTCGACTAGACTGCTTACGAAGAAATGCTCCGAACTGGGGGTAGTACTCGCTGCTCCAATGTTCAGAAATCGCGAAAGGCGCGAAAAGTTTGGATTCCTAAGTCCAAAGCATCCTCGGATCTCCCTGCTGTCTCTGAAGGCAAAGGAATCCTTCCTACTCATGTTATGGAGGCTCCCGTCTGTGACGAGGCAGTCTCTACTTCAGTGATACGCCCTAGGCATAAAAATCAGTCTCCCGTCGGTAACGTGGTAGACTATCAAGTTTTACGCTCTGTGCGTAAAAATCAACTTTTACATACTGCGCGTAAAAATCAAGTTTTACGCTCTGCGCGTAAAAACCAGTCTCCTGTCTGTGACGTGGTAGACACTCAAACTTTATGCTCTACGCGTAAAGGAAAATCTTCCGTCTGTGACGTGACAGATACTCATGTTTTGCGCTCTACGCGTAAAGGTAAATCTCCTGTCGATGACAGCGTAGATAAAGTTTACAATGATGCCTTTGCATCTAAAGTGAATTTGCCTGCACGCATGCAGCGTAAAAACATGAATTCTATTGTTTGTAAAACTTCAGTTTTTCACCAACAACCTTCTTACACTGCTTTACGCAAGGTACCAAACCTTCAGATTACGTGTAATGCTGATGGAGTCCTTTGTGCACAAAAATCTTAGGATTTACGCACGCAACTCCAGGCGCGTAAAAATGCCCAGTTTGGTTCTGCTAATACAGCCAGTAATCTTCTTTATACACAAGGGACTAAATGATTCTCTGTCCCAAATATAATAAAGAAGACTACTTCTTCCACTCCTTCTGATTTACGCGAGTTGCTTGTACAAAAGCGTAAAGACAGAAAATCTCATGTGACACTCCCCAAAGAAAATCATCATTGTGAGTGTCACCAGATTGTAATTAAATATTGCTGTTCGGCATCTAAACGGTCAGTTTTTGACCGATTAAGCTACAATATGCCTCAGCAATCAGTTGATGACCAAGAACAGGAGTTGTCATATGCATCAGTCAATATGGCATCTCATACCAATAGAGGACGACGTCCAAGACGCAACTCGTCCCAGACTCCTGGTCAACAACAGTTCAACCGACTTCTTGATACCTTTGAAGGGGTATATCAGCATACCCGGTCGAGAAGTCAAAGACAGTTGCAATCTTCAGATTCAGAAGCTGGAGGTACCCAGTCTTTGGAGTCCGAAACTGATAGTGTTGATTCATACCTCTATACTAATCCTTCTGTATATTCAAGGAAGGTTGAATCTTATGCTATCGGAGATGAACCAGAGACGTCAACTGCTAATACAGAATAACGTCTATTTGCTGTTGAACCGTCGCTGAAGGACATGCTTACTATGATGCAAAGTATGCATCAAATAATAATGACTAAGCAAAGTGCTCAGCCAGCAGTAGTAACACCGGTGCAGGTAGCAGCACAAACTCAAGATAGTCAAGGGGTTGATATACCTTTGAATAATCTTAGTCAAGAGCCTGCTGTCAACCAAAATTATGTATCTCCAGATCCTCTCATTCCAGAAGATGTACCACCTCCGATGGGGGTTACGGTACATCCAGTGACTATTCAATCGAATGTGCTTCCTCAAAATAGTGAAGCTATTCAAGCAGTACGTGAGCTAAAAGCACAGTTTGAAGTTCTGAAGCACAAGGATCAACTCCAGAGGTTAGGGATTAAGTAACGTTATCCTCCTCATTGGAATGATGTACCATTTCCTCCAAAATTCAAGCCACAGTCGATGGTGTTATTTGATGGAAAGGCCTCTCCTAGTCAATATATCAATTATTTTGATATTATGACTGTACATCTGCAGAAGAATGATGCTCTTTTTACCCGAGTTTTTATCGGGTGTTTAACGGGTTCAGCTTATGACTGGTATCGCAGTCTACCCGACAATTGCATATCGTCTTTTGACGAGTTTAAAGCAATGTTTCTCTCCCGCTTCTATGAAGGAGGCATGGACATGAATATGTCCTCCTTAATAGAAATCAAACAAAAGGAAAAGGAAGATACTCGGACGTTCATCGAACGTTTCCGACAGGCAACTTTGAAAATGCCTCCAGGTATGTCAGATTCAACATTGATTGACACATGCAAGATAAATCTACGACCAACTATTACTGTTTTCACAGGCTCTCAATTCACAGATTGGGCCTCGTTCATTATAGCAGCAGTTTCAGCCGAGACCAATGGTAGATTGGCTCGTGAACACGGGATGATCTTTGCCTCAGAAGACAAAGGAAAGAAAGGCTCTTCTGGTAATAATTTCGACAATCGTAATGGGAAAGGGAAGGAAACCCTAGTGGTTAATCTTTTAAAACCTAAAACGATGCCAAATAATCAGGAGTCTTCCAAACCAAAGGAAGAATACTCTTTTGATGACAGTAATATCCCAGGGATATTCCAATGTCTTGTAAAGAGTAGCAAACTCCAGATTCTAGAGCCAAAAAGGCCTAATAAGGTGAATCTGATTGACAATCCCAAATATTGTATCTATTATAGATACAAAAATCATCCTACCAAGGCTTGCTACGTCTTAAAGAAGAAAATCTAAGAGTTGATAAATGCTAATGCCATTGTCTTAACCAATGATGAGCATACAGTTACAACTAATATGATTTCTCTTCAATTTAGAGGTTTTCCTCCACAGCAAGTTCCAGATGGGATTGTCCCAATTCCTAAGGCGATAATGAAGATTGTGAATCTTCCACCTGCTAGAGAGCAAAATGAAGGATTATTGCCTCTCACATTAAAAGTGGTAAAATCATGTGGGTACATCCTGACTTAGTACCTGAAATGGAAGATGAAGGTAAAACTTCAAAATCCAAGAAAGATAAGAAAGTTAAAACCTGCAATATGATTTCTCATGTTGTTACTCCAGATCATGATGATTTAGATCATCTTTGGAATGGCATTCCTTTGGAGGATAGGCTGAGGGGTTTGAATATATGCCCTCCAAGTTTAGCTCCTCCTACCAAACTCAAACTTACTCATCAGTAATGGTTAGCAATGAATAGTGTCCCCTTATACAGAGCACAACAAGTCTTTGCTGCTTATGAGAAAGCTCCTACAGGGATTTTTTTCTTCTGTCCCGAATACTCCTACTCCTGTGGTTACAGAGGTTTCTGTCTCTTCTTTCTCTGTTAAACCATCTATTGAAAGTCCGCTACCCACTCATTTGTACAGTCAATAATCAGTCCATCTCATGAAAAAGATGGGCTATGACTTTCAAAAGGCAGAAGGTTTGAACTATGATAAAGGAATGCGACTTCCTTTACAACTTTAAAGTCAAAAATCCACTGTTGGATTGGGATTTGAAGTCCCTCATAAAAATCCTTGTAAGAAGAAGACTAAGGGAAAGAAGAATAAAACCTGTAATATGGTACTTCATTCTCCTGAGTCTGAAGAAGAAACATTTGCTGGTACGAGATCTGGTAAAGAGTACCACAAAGATTATGAGGGGACTTCTAAAGAAGCAGAGGACGTTGTCGAAACACTACTAGCTCAATCATCTCCTGTTCCTGCTGATACAAGACTTTCTAAACCATCTGTGGTTGAGAAAGGGAAACAGAAAGCAGTACGCTTTGACGTTCCATTGAAATCTGCTTCAAATCAAGGGGTAGTGATGAAACCCTACAAGTTCGATATTCTAGCCCAATTAGCTAATACTCCGACTAGACTTTCGATCTTTGAGCTGCTTTGCCTTTCTAAAGAAAGTCGCAAAATTTTGAGTGAAGCTTTGCTACAAGCTGATTCATGCTTAGCTCAACTCAAGAGTCTTGACAATATACCAGTGTCGTGTCCACAATATCATAGTGTGATGAAAGCAATTTCTAATATTACCTTCACATAAGAAGATATATTGTTGAAGCATAATTAGTACGACAGACCTCTGTGCTATACAGGGTATATTGAATCTACTGAAATTGACAGGATTTATATTGATCCTGGGTCTTCTATTAGCATTATTCTTCAGAGTATGCTACGACCCTTGAGGATTCCTACTAGTGATCTGACTTACACTAGTACAACAATAGTTGGTTTCAACTCTGGAAAGAGTAAACCACTGGGAAGATTCGTCTGAAGATTCAAATTGGCGATCTTCGAACTATGGCGACATTTTATGTTATCAACTCAGATGTATCTTACAACATCCTTCTTGGAAGACCGTAGATACATGAGCATAACATTGTGCCTTCAACTCTCCACCAATGCTTCAAGTACGTAGATTCTCAAGGGATTGTGAAAACTGAATTCGCAGATATAAATCCTTTTAAGGGTGTTGAAGCCTATTTCTCTGATTCAATACTCTACAAAGAGAAGCATATGAAGGAGATATCAGATATGGCCGAAGATCGATCACCTGCAGAAGATCAATCTGTCAATAAAGATCCTCCGGAAGAGCAATCTTTGAAGATTAAAGTCAAAGGTCGAATCCAACCCCAACATGTCAATGACCAACCTTTGGTGATCAAGGTTAAAGGAAGAACTCGAGCTTTATCTGAGGAATCCGTGAAGATTCCAATCAAGAGCCAAGTTCAACCTCCTCTCATGATCAAGGTCAATGGATGTACTTCTCGTACGAATGATCCAGAACCACTATTGATTATCAACCTTGGCAAGCCTACACAGAAGACGGATGACGGTCCGTTAATGATCAATCCAAAGCGTAGTAATCAATTTGTAAATGATGTAAATATTGATCATTCTGTACTTTCTAATATCAATGAAGATTTCCTTTTGGAGTATATGGCTGTCAAATTCATTGAAAGAATGACTTTATCTGCTGATGATCAAAGTCATCAATATAAAAATGACATAAATATAGAGGAAACCTTATACATTAACCATAAAGAAAATTCCTTTCCTCCTCATGTCGATGTTGGACCTTATGCTCAAAGGTTCTTAACATCTTCTCCATATTTTCTTCCCATAGCCTCATCATCACAAGCTTGTGTAACTTATAGACGTCACGAAGAATCTTATTTCGTGATTCCGTCTGATAAGAAAAACAAGCGCCAAATTGTGTTTGGTCTGGCTAGAAATATCCCGGTTATTCAGACAGATGATCTTAGAGATAAAGATAAAGGAAGAATCCGAATTGACAAATATAGTCAACAATCTCTCAAGATTATCCAAAATATGGGATATGATTTGAAGACTATGTAAAGTCTCAATCAAGGCAAAGGTAGACGGTTACCATTATGTGTGATCTACTTTATCAGAAAACTCGGCATGGGTTGGGATACGATACTTCCTACATGTTTAATGAAGATATATAAGAAGAATTTTCTTCCAATTCTTCACAATCCTCAGATTCTGAAGAAATCCAATTCATCGAATCGGATACACCCCACATGTGCAAGAAAGATATGGAAGGAGAATGTTCTTCCAGTTTTTTAGAATCCTCATATTCTGGAGGAGACTATTATGATGAATCTTAGTGTGTATTCTCAGTTAATATGGTTCAAACTGATGATGAATCTGAGCCATTTGAAAATGACCCTTGGGCACAACAAATGGACACTCAGTGGGAGCTTCGTTTTGAACAGCGACAGCCACCTACGGAAGATGAAATTGTCCAGATTGACGTTGGAGACGGAACTACGTCCAAGTCGATATTCATCAGTAAAAATCTTTCTGAAGATAAAAAGGAAGAGTTGATAAAACTGATTAAAGAATATATTGATATCTTTGCATGGAGTTATGAGGATATGTCGGGTCTAGATCCTAAAGTAGCTACTTATAAACTCAATATTCTTCCTAATGCCAAGCCTGTAAAACAACAGCAGCGGCGTTTTCGACCAGATATGATGGATGCAATTGAAGCAGAAGTCAAAAAGTTGATCACATGTGGCTTTGTTCGTGAAGAACAATACCCAGACTGGGTTGCCAATATTGTTCCTGTTATGAAAAAGAATGGAAAAGTTCGAGTTTGCATAAATTTTTGAGATCTTAATACAGCTTGTCCAAAAGACGAATTTTCACTTTCGATTACCGATGTCATGATAGACAATACATGTGGTTTTGAACGCATGTCTTTCATGGACGGATTTTCAGGATATAATCAAATTAAGATGTATCCAGGAGATGAAAAGCATACCGTTTTTCGTACACCCCTTGGAGTTTACTGCTATACGGTTATGCCGTTTGGTCTGAAAAATGCCGGTGCTACGTATCAACGGGCCATGAGCAGCATCTTTCAAGAACATCTACGAAAAATAGTTGAATGTTATGTAGATGATATTGCTGTTAAAAGTCGATCAAAAGATGATCATATTCAAGACAGTATTTGAGTTGATGCGTCAACATCAATTGAAAATGAATCCTACTAAGTCTTTCTTAGGGGTTTCCAGTGGCAAGTTTTTAGGATTTGTCATCACTTCACAGGGTATCCATGTTGATCATGACAAAATCAAAGCAATTCTTGAAATGCGTCCTCCACACAATCTAAAAGAACTACGTGGCTTCCAAGGTCGCATTGCTTATATCAGGAGATTTATATCTAATCTTTCTGGGAGATGCCAACCTTTCTCTCATCTATTAAAGAAAGGTGTATCATTTGTTTGGGATGAAGCATGTCAAAAAGCCTATAATGACATCAAACAATACCTTACAAATCTACCTGTTTTGGTACCTCTAGTGGTAGAAAGACCATTTTTGCTTTATGTTTGAGCCTTGGATCATTCACTTGGTGCTCTTCTTGTACAGAAAAGTGACAAAGGTCATGAATAGGCAATTTATTATCTTAGCTGAATGATGGTCGGAGCTGAACACAGGTATACTCCTGTGAAGAAGGAATGTCTGGCCTTGGTTTTTGCTGTTCAAAAGACACGACATTATGTGTCAGGACAGACTATTCATGTCATATCCAGAATAAATCCTATTCGGGTATTGATGACAAAACCAAGTATTTTTAACTCCAGATTAGCTACCTGGGCAATGTTGCTTACTCCTTATGATATGGTCTATGTACCTCAAAAATCAGTAAAGGGTCAAGCATTAGCTGATTTCTTAGCAGCTCACCCTATACCTGAAACATCGAAGCTATATGAGGACATTCCAGATGAAGTTGTGGATTGCAACATAACTTTGAAGGAAGATATTTGGCAACTATATTTTGATGGAGCTTCGCGGGTTGGACCTAAAGGCAATATTGTCTCAGGAGTAGGTATCGTCTTGGTCTCTCCTGATAAGATGGTCATATACTGTGCTTATTCTCTCAATGAACCATGTTCCAACAATGTAGCAAAATATAATGCTCTGCTAATTGGCCTTCAAGTAGCAAAACAATTAGACATTGAGTTTCTAGAAGCTTATGGAGATTCTCAATTGATTGTTAATCAAGTCAGAGGGACGTATAAAGTCAGAAATCCTGACATCATCCCTTATAATCAAGTGGTAATCGAATTGGTCCTTTCATTCAAAGGATTCTTCATCGAATTCGTACCACGTTCTCAAAATTTGGAAGCTGATGCTCTTGCTACTTTAGCTGCAGACTTAGCTGTTCCAATTAGAAGACAAAATACCATTACTTTGTTGGATAGAGACTTATTCTGTGTCAAAAATAACTTGCATATTGAACAGAGTTATACTACATAATCAAGTTCTCAATAAAGGGATTGGAGAAGTCCATTCATTGATTATACGGTCCATGGGATTTTACCTGAAGATCCAAAAGAAGCTGCATCAATCAAGAGATGATCATTTCGATTCTATTATGATTCTTCTTTACATATGTTATATCGTCGTTCTTATGATGGACTTTTGCTGCGTTGTCTCTCTGAAAGTGAAGCTAAGCAAACACTTCGTGAAGCTCATGATGGTGTCTGTGGTGCCCATCAACCGGGTCCAAAATTGTAGGACCGCATTCGAAGAATGGGGTATTATTGGCCTTCCATGATAGCAGATGCTATGGATTATGCCAGACGGTATAAAGCGTGTCAGATTCATGCTGATTTTATTTATCAACCATCTGAATTCTTACATCCTACAGCAGCTTCTTGGCCTTTTGAAGCTTGGGGCATGGATATTATTGGTCCGATTAACCCTCATTCTGTCAAGGGACATCGGTTTATACTGGCTATAACCGATTATTTCTCTAAATGGACGGAAGCGATTCCCCTTGTTAAAGTAAAAACATCAAATGTGGTTAGTTTCATTAAACACCATGTCATTTATCATTTTAGGATTCTCCGACGGATAATTCATGACAATGGACCACAATTTGCCAGTCAGGCATTTTATCGGTTCTGCGATAAGAATCGGATCCAAAATCTGGCTTCTACGGCCTATAATCCAGCTGCTAATGGTTTGGCCGAAGCTTTCAACAAGACAATCATTAAACTTCTCAAAAAGTTCGTCTATTCTAATAAATGTGATTGGAATGAGAAACTTGGAGAATGTTTATGGGCTTACCGAACGACAGTCCGAACTCCTACTGGTTTTACACCATTCTCACTGGTTTATGGATGTGAGGCTGTTCTTCCACTGGAAATCCAGATTCCATCTCTTAGAATAGCCATTGCTAATGAGCTAACTACAGAGAATAATGATCGGTTAAGACTTCAGGAACTTGAAGGTCTAGACGAGAAGCGTCTTCAAGCGCAACAGCACATTGAATTATATCAAGCCCGCATATCTCGAGCTTTCAATCGTAAAGTTAAAGAGAGGGTATTTAAAGTTGGTGAGCTAGTTCTAGCTGTTCGAAGACCGATGGTGATGACTCATAAGAGAAAAGGGAAATTCCAAGCGAAATGGGAAGGTCCTTATGTAGTCGAAACAGTATTCTCTAATGGTGCCTATAGGTTGTCTAAACCTGATGGAGATTTGCTCATGATGCTAATTAATGGCAAATTCTTGAAAAAATATTATGTCTGAATTTCTTCTTTATTCCTCAGCTACCAATGTTTGGTTAAGCTGATTACTTGTCTTATAAAAGAGAATTTTTGATCTTCTGTCTTACCAGCTGATTAAAAAGAGAGATTTATTATTTATCATGTTCTCATGACCTCTGAATAAATATTAAGTCTACGTCTTTTCCTATCTATCATGTCCATATGGCCTCTGAATAGATATTAATTTTTTTTCTTTGAGTTGTTACGATCTGTCACGTTCATATTACCTCTGATAATATTGTACACTCTAAAAAGAAAATTTATTAACTATCATGTCCACATTACCTCTGGACTACCTCTGATAAGTGTTTTCTATCTCATACCTATTGTTTAAATTTAAAATAAATGATAGGGTCATAAAACAAAATATTTCATTAATGTCTTGAAAATATTACAGAATGAAAAAGACAGAAGAATACAGAATTCTTTATTGATGAACAAAAAGAAGAATACAAAAGCTCTTTATTTTCCTAAGGCGGAGCAGAGACGTCTTCAAGCAATTTTTATAGCTCCGCTAGACGCTTCTCGCGAGAGTTCATCACAGTTGTAGTAGCTTGAGTACGTCGAGCTTCTGGAGTACAAATATGGGAGAAGTCGGAGAAAGTAGCTATCATCTTATCCTTGGCTTCGTCAAGGGTTTTGATGGTAGCTTCGACACCGAAGACTTGCTCCTCCAATATTAAGCTCTGCGTCAGATGCTGGTCTCGAGCTATGATCAACTGCTCCCTCTCCGCCTTTAAGCGAGCCAATTCTGCCTCGACTTCACGAATTCTATCATTCTGTTGATGAATTCTTATATTTGAAGTTTCATAGGCTTCTCTCTGAATCTCTAGCTCGGGCTTAGCTTCAGCCAAAAAAGCTTTTTCTTTGGCTACCTTGATACTGTACTCCTGGAGAGCTTCATTGAAAGTAGTCTCCCGAGTGAAGTATTCAGCTTCGGAATACGAGTACGTGGCCAAGTCCAGCCTACGCCGCAGCATCGGTGGTAGTACGCTGTCTTGGCTCAATATAAATCTCAAGTACAACAAATATTTCTATTTTGCTCATTCACAATAATTATTTTAATTACAATTCCAATAATACATTCAAATTTGCATACTGATACAAATTCGCTACATGTGACTATTCTAGCTAGAATCTATGGTTGGCCTCCAAGATGTCTCTAACTCCACCCGAAGAAACCCAAAGCAAGATAGCAAGTCATCAAGAATCTGTCAACTGAAAAAAAAATATCCAGTCAGGATTGGAGCAAGATCACCATAATACTATATTACACAATATAGTATACAAGCATGAAGGAATGATAAAAGGAATTTAACTGAAGATAAGTATAGGCATGACATTGTATGATAAGAAAGTACCTTTGAGACATGATAACAATATGAAGGTAGACTTTGACATACCACTAAGACATGATGACAATAAGATGGTAGACTTAACAAAAGAAGAACAATAGACAATAGAGCAACAATAATTAAGTCACGTGTACTGTGTGTTTTAGAATACCAACTTTCAGCATGTAGACGGCTTGGAATATCCGTCAGTCATACGTGTGGTGCATGACTGATATTATATAATCAATGTATATGGGGTCTGTATTCAATTCGTTGACCACCTGCTTACTTGTTATATTTCCCCGCCCGACTCACTCACAATACATGTCCATTACGATAAACATTAGCAATACGATAAACTGTAAACAATAGAAAATAATGAGTAAGAGATGAACATGTATGTATCCTAACGATTCTAACTCTCGTGCACAACGGTAATCATGAACAAAGACAACACAAATCATAAGGGAGTAATAGTGAAACGACGACACGAATATATATGCAGTATAAAATAAAGGAAACATAGGTCATAGTGATACTTGCCATGAGTTGGTTGCAGTTGACATGCGGTATGATTGTGTTAGCACAAATAGTCGTAGATGCCAAAAATACGCAAGATGATCTCATTTGATGAGATGGGCCTCTAAAATAAAAATAAAAAATAAAATGTTTTGTAAAATTGTTGAGAAAAATATATGATGTGTACTTTTCCATCAGCGTTTCGAAACTTCAAATGGATCGTGATTCCGATTTCTGGTTCTCCCAGAATCTCGAAAACACCGAAACGTGTCAAATTTTGGACAACTGACACTCCACGAATTTTTCAAAAAATTAGGTTAAAATTATTTGAAAATAAATTTTATATTCAGAAAATATACCTCGAGATGGTTTCAACAAAAAAAACTGGAGGTCAAACGGAGTCCGGAGTTGGAAGTTATGGCCCTTCGAAGTTGGTAAAATATTTGAAAAGAAAAGCTGAATTTATGACGAATTTGGGGTAATCATGACGAAAAAAGAGAGAAATTTTGGAAAAGAAGGTACGAGAGATGATTTTATTTTATAGGTTCAATATATATAGATAATGGAAAGCAATTAGTGAATTAGGATATGATTAGAACTCAATCAATAAAGATATGATTAGGATTACCAACTAATTTGGATAAGAATATGATTAGTTCAAATAAGAAATAATCTATCTAATACTAGATATGATTCAAATAGGATTAGAATTTCTAACGGACAAGTCTCTCCATAAATTTAAATCAAATAAATTATTTAAATCCAAATCATATGAATTCAAATCCAAATGAAATTCAACATAATAACTTTAAGATAAATTTAATGTTTAACAAAGCAATTTAAATCATATAATAGATAAATCGTTAAATCAAATAATATTTTAAATCTAGATTAGATAATTCTTAATGCCACAATTAGTCACCATAAGTATTTTAAATAATGTTTGATGTTATCAAATAAGGTAAAATATATTTTTATAAATCTAAGTCTTATTCAAAATAAGTTACTAAATCTTTTTATTGCTCCAAAAATAATCATGATTTTCAAACTATTTTCGAAACCGATATTTTTTTTTGAAAATCCAAACATAATAATAAATAACTTTATAATTTCAATAATAAAATTTCAAGAACAAATATTTATTAAAACTAAATAGTACTTTCAAACCGTTAATTACAAACTATATTTTGAAATACAGAAAAAAAAAATAGTAAATATCTTTTACAAAGTTTCAAAAATAAATTACTTTCAAACACAATAAAATAAAATATAAAAAAAATTGAGAAACAGGGGTTACAAATCTATCCACCTTAGAAAAATTTCGTCCTCGAAATTTAAGCATGATAGAAAAAATAGGCTTGGTTGGTCAGGTGAAAAGATAGAAAAATTTAAAAAGGAATAATGATCAACGAGATAAAAATAATTTTTTTCTTAATAAGAAGATTGATCAAGAAGGATGGAAGAATGTAGTCAATGGATATAGTTCGAAAGAGTATTACCTACATGACATCTAAGTTATCACTCATCAATCTTATAAATTCGTATCCTCAAGTATATTTAAACAAATTCCTCAAATTCAATCATATTTTTTTTAAATCACTAACTCAATTTAATACCGTGATGTAGCAATCATGAATATTCATCTTATCAAATTTACAACCCTTAATCAAACTTGATAAATATCTTCAAAATCTAACTTCACAAAACTTTAAATTCCTCAATTTTATTTTAAATTCAAAATTCAACATTTTCATAATCTCCTCAAAAATTTAAATTCCATAAATTTTCAAATCAAACCTCAATTTTATTGATCAAATCAAAATTACTTCCTTTAAAAATTAAATATTCAACCTTATCAATAATTCATCGATCATATAGAAATTTAAACCTTAGAATACCAAAAGCTAAAATTTTTATCTTCAACAGTAACCAAAATATTCAATTTATCAATCGAGAATTCTATCCATCTTTGATTAGAGTCATTTATCAAATCACAATTTCAACTTCATCAAATAGGGCATCTCAAAATTCAACGAATATCACCACCTTAATCATGTAGCCCATGTAACAACCTTAACTACCCATATAATCAATTCAAAATAATTCTATGGGTTACCCACGGTATACCTAGTCCTAGACCTAGTCATTTTTTAAAAATCAAATCAACCTAATTGTGAATGAGCATCCTAATCGCAGGCTTACAGTAGTACGACTAATATAGGTACTACACAAGTTCGCATAATTTTGCGAAAACGGACCTGCATGGGCCACCATAAAAACTTGTCACGATCCGTTCCCGCTTTTCGGGATACGAGTACGTGGCCAAGTCCAGCCTACGCCGCAGCATCGGCGGTAGTACGCTCTCTGGGCTCAATATAAATCTCAAGTACAACAAATATTTCTATTTTGCTCATTCACAATAATTATTTTAATTACAATTCCAATAATACATTTAAATTTGCATACTGATACAAACCCGCTACATGTGACTATTCTAGCTAGAATCTATGGTTGGCCTCCAAGATGTCTCTAACTCCATCCGAAGAAACCCAAAGCAAGAGAGCAAGTCATCAAGAATCTGTCAACTGAAAAAAAAATATACAGTCAGGATTGGAGCAAGATCACCATAACACTATATTACACAATATAGTATACAAGAATGAAAGAATGATAAAAGGAATTTAACTGAAGATAAGTATAGGCATGACATTGTATGATAAGAAAGTACCTTTGAGACATGATAACAATATGAAGGTAGACTTTGACATACCACTAAGACATGATGACAATAAGATGGTAGACTTGACAAAAGAAGAACAATAGACAATAGAGCAACAATAATTAAGTCACGTGTACTGTATGTTTTAGAATACCAACTTTCAGCATGTAGACGGCTTGGGATATCCGTCAGTCATACGTGTGGTGCATGACTGATATTATGCAATCAATGTATATGGGGTCTGTATTCAATTCGTTGACCACATGCTTACTTGTTATATTCCCCTGCCCGACTCACTCACAATACATGTCCATTACGATAAACATTAGCAATAGGATAAACTGTAAACAATAGAAAACAATGAGTAAGAGATGAACATGTATGTATCCTAACGATTCTAACTCTCGTGCACAACGGTAATCATGAACAATGACAACACAAATCATAAGGGAGTAATAGTGAAACGACGACACGAATATACATGCAGTATAAAATAAAGGAAACATAGGTCATAGTGATACTTGTCTTGAGTTGGTTGCAGTTGATGCGCGGTATGATTGTGTTAGCACAAATAGTCGTAGATGCCAAAAATACGCAAGATGATCTCAATTGATGAGACGGGCCTCTAAAATAAAAATAAAAAATAAAATGTTTTATAAAATTGTTAAGAAAAATATATGATGTTGTAAAACCCCTATTTTTTTAATTATTTTTATTATTTTATTAGACTTAAAAATGAATTTATACAATTTATGGTTTTATTTATTTATTTATTTTTTACCCGGTTTGGCCAATTCAGCCCGAACAGGGCCCGAACCAAAATTAAGCCCATGTGAGCAGGTAGTGTGACCAAATGTGGCCATGTAGACATATTTTATGTACTTAGAAATATCTCCTAAATTATTTTAGAATTTTATGTACAATTTCTAATTATTTAAATATTTGTACAATTATTGGTATTTTATTTTTAAATAATATTTTACAAGATTGTACATGTTCCTGGACCCGGATAAGGGTGTGTGGTACAGTTCACCCATTGGAGCAATTTTTATTAATTTATTATTATTAAATTTATTTTGTAGAGATTTATTAAATATGTTTATTCTATTAAGATATTATTATTACTTTAAGTGGATTTATTGTGAATGGAATTTATATGTGCATGTAGATATGTTTAAATATATATTCAATATTTGGTTAGATAAAATTAAATTGTTATTTGATTTATTTTGGTGTATATATATATATATATATATATATATATATATATATATATATATATATATATATATATATATATATATATATATAAAAGGAAAGAAAAAAAAGAAAAGGAAAAGAAAAAGGAAAAGAAAAAGAAAAAGGAAAAAAAAATAAAAAAGTCAACCAACCAAAAAAAGGAGCGGGCCCCACCCCTCTTCATGGTTGCTGCAGCAACCGAACACAATTGATAACCCGTGGGCCATCGGATTTGTATTGGTAATAATAGTAGTAATAGGATTTCCGTCCCACTTGTTATAAATATAACTTTTTTCACAAGCCTCAAAACCCTAATCTTCCAAAACGAAAGTTGAGGCTGATTATACCCTCTTCACCTACGAATTCGTTTCACCAGCGGCGGAGCTTTGTGCGCAACGAACGGAGCATCGGAAGTCAGCCCCGCGTCACCCACGGAGCAGTTTTTCCACTCAAGGTACCTAACTTTACCGTGCGATTTCTCCCTCATTTTAACTCCGTTTTTAGATCCGTAAATTCTGTAGAAAGCCTACATGACCCTCTTCGAGATCCCCCAGGTGGATTTTGACATGGCCATCCAACTTGCTCGAAAAATCGAGACGAAGTTGGAGAAAAACCACTTTTCTGAATTATTAAAAACTGTTGGAAAATATCAACTTGTCGGCCACTTTTCTCGCTGTCCATTAAACTTTCGTAAAAACTAATTAAAGATAGTCAAAGACAACATAACCGAGATTGTAACGCACCTTCTGGATTCACTTTTCATCTAGTATGTAGAAAGTTACACGTTGTTAAAGTTTTACTAAAAATTGTAAATTATGTTTTCAAAAAGTGGAAAAATACCCTGATACGGCGTCCGTCCAGACAAACCAGGTGACGTGATCGCACACTATATGCATCGAAAGGCGCGTATGGATGTTGTCGACGTGTGGGAACTGACGGAACCCGATTTCGTTGTATGTGCGCGACGAAATCAGTGCGTATCCGTCGAGATACCCCGTATCGACCCTTTGCAAATTAAGTCACAACTTTGTGCACGCTCATCATATCGCGATGAAACTTGCGCCATTGGACTCGAAATATTTTTCTGGTCCTGTGAGCCAAGTTTGGTCCGATTCTGAGACCGTTGATCGGGATGCTATTTTGGCGGACCCACAATCCTACTCAACGGGCGATTTTGTGCACAGCCCACCGAAATCCAAAATTGGACATACCGTTGGATTCGTCTCCTCAAAATAAATTCGTAGACATGTAGTTTGACGACTTTAGAGACCGTAGATTTTGGCACGTATTTCGGTACAAAACGGGTCCAACGACGGACATCATTTTGACCCGAAATTACGATTTTGCCCCTGTTCCAGAATTTAACTTTTAGATAGGCATTTTCTAGACATATCTTATATTCCAAACTCGTTTGTGATGTTTGTTGCAGCATTCAGAGTCATCTGTGGGATTTGGCTTTTCTTGCTTTGTTTATTTGCCGGTTCGAGCTACTGGATTATTCTCTTTTGTACATAACCTCAGGCAAGATACCTTGCCATCTTTACTACTTACATTTAGTTGCATTTTATTTCGTTTATTGTATCTATAGTCCTTGTTTATTATTTTCTTTTGCTTGTGGACCTAGAGTTAAGAGACTGCCGTCAATAGAGTGCATGTCATTGACTTTGTCACGATTGTATCACGAGTTGTGTGTGAGTTGTGAGTATCATGTAGTGGTCACTTGCGTGTTGGCTGATCACCCGTGCGCATGCGTAGGAATAACTGTCAATAGATGCATGTTAGAGGACTTGACAGTTATCTATTATAAAACCGTGTGGTAGAAACGGCACGTGTTGGTGTATCGTGGTTACGATGCATGTACAATATCATTGGAGGGAGGGGACAGCTACTAGCATAGGGGCTACATTTACTTTTTACACACATTATGGGTGATAGTGACTCGGATGAGCACTACGTGCTGCCCGGCCGATAGTGTCTCGGATGAGCGCAACTTGATGGCCACTCTTTATTACTTGCTTGCGTGAATCCGTTACAGCCCCTGCATAGAACGTTGTCCTCAAAGTGCATATCACATAGACGGTTAGGAACCCTGTTGTTTTAGTTTATAGTATTTATTTATGCAGTTATACATGGCATGTTCTTCCTGTATCTTGTTACGTCCCTCTGAGGACCTGGTTATCTCTCCAGGTGTGTGCTTCTGTGATATTGCAGGTGTTCTAGCCGAGGCTGTAATCTTCTCCATCCTTTCGAAGATGATTACACTTGGCTCGTCTTGTTATTTCATCTATTCCTTCTTGTATATTTTATTTGAGATGGTTGGTAGTGGACTTTGTCTCCGCCCAACGATTATACCATAAATATTCAAGTTGATTTTATACTATTATTCTTTTTATTATGGATGAGATTTAGTTGTCTTGGATTACTACATTTGACAGCTTATGTATACATACAAGGCTTCCATATATTGGAGTGTGCTTCGTATGTATGCAGCTGGCATGATACGTATCTGGTCCCAAGTATTTTGGGACTGGGACGTTACATATTTTTGTGGTGGCCCATGCAGGTTGAGTTTGTCACTTCGGTTACGTAATTGTACCGATGTGAGCCTGCAACATAGGATTAGAATCTAGGAATCTCATCCATACAGCTTGACCTCTTCTCTTGGCTTCAAATTCCGAACTCTCGTTCGACTTCCTTGAATTGCATCTTACTTGATTCCTTTCTACCGTTGATTCTTATTTTCGTGCTTAGTGTCAACTAGGAAGATGGCTACACTAGTATATGCTCATAGGTCAAACACATGGCTAGAATGGATATATTGGCAATTGGAATACATACAAGACTCTAATTGAGTTAAAAAGGTTTTTTTTTAAAGTGTGATTTAATGATTAGTAATTGGTAAAGTAGGATATTACCACGGAAACTTTTAACCTTGAGATTTCTAAATAGTAAACACCAGAGGATTTATAGAATTTCATACTTGGTTTAAGAAATTGATTGATTTTCAAGATTTGATATTTATGATTTATTGGATTATAGTTATACATCCTTGCACAAGTATAAAATTGATTTGCTTTTTGAGTTGTGATATTTATAAGTTTTGGGTGATAGATATACATCTTTGAAAAAATATAAAATTTATTTGATTTTCGAGTTTTGATGTTTATGATTTATTGTATTATAGTTATACACCTTTGAACAGTTATAAATTTGGTTTATAAAATGATCTTAGCTTTTTAAAATGGCCATAGGAAATATTTAAAATGAGTTGTACAACTTACGATTTTCGTGTTTATTAAATTTTGAATTTTAAGTGGAAGTAATGATGGCAAATTTTGGTTTAAATATTTGAAAGTTATGAAAATAATTTTTGAAATTTTTTTATATTTTAAATTGTGTCCTATGATTGAGGATTTACAAATCTATTTAGATTTTTGGTAAAAAAAAAAATTTGACTGATAAGATTATTTAAAATTTAGTTTAGTGTGGGATTGCTAATATTAAAATTTTTTGGGAGAATTTCAAAGGATATGATGGAAAGTTATTTTGATTGATTAAAGGAAGTTACCATTTAAAAGTTGTGATTTTGTTGGAATAACTTAGCATGAATAGAAGTTAAAATTGATGAGAGCATTGAGCTTAATTTTTGTGATTGCTTTTAATATGCTAAGAGTTTTATTATGAGTTATTTGAAAATTTTAGAGTGTTAAATTTTTGGTTTATTGTGAAATTTTTATGAATTCGTAAATTATGAACTCTTGAGTTAAATAGTTGAATTTAAACGTAAATTTTGGAAAAGGTTAGTAGTAACGTGATAAAATTTTGCTTTGAGATTTATGAGAGTGATTTAAATTTTTTTTGATGAATTTGAACGGCTTGGAGTGAATAAAAATTTTGGTGATTTATTTTTGAAAGTTTAATTTTGAAACTTTTGGAGGAAACTTGAGTTAAATTTTAATGGTAGGCCCCAAGATAACCCTAATGAGTATTCCACACTAATTGCTATGTCACTAATGACCATGATAGCAGTATATACACAAGTGTTGTTAGTCATCTACCCAGCTATGTGACTGTATTTCTACCTCGGCTTACTCGACCTTCCTTCAATTCTAGATCTTTTAATTGCGACCTTCTAACCCACTTGCAAATTGAATAATGATTTAATGGTTCCTTAACTGTATTCATCTAGGAGACTATCTTCTCTCCGAAATTGTGTTCCTAAATTATTTTTATGGATTCTTTAATTAATTTTATTTCATGCTTTAACTTGATCTTCTTTATTTTGTGCATTAATTATCATCTCGTGAACTCCCACTTTCTATTTTTGATCTTCTGGCGTCCCCTACCGTGACTTGTATATTTGGAGTACAACACTACACTTTTCCTCCCAATAAATTTCACATATAAGACCTAGACAAGCCCACCTTCCTGTAGACATATCATGTCCCACCAAAATCCATCTCCTTGTACTCTATTTCTTGATATGACCTTATGGTCAAAATGGCCAAACTATAATCCTTACCATGATACCGATATATTTTTCGACCACGGATAGGGATTCAACCTCGACTAAATTCTTTCGACCCGATATGTGATTTTGTTCTACTTTATTCCTTAAATGCTTAAATTTGTGCTTTATCTTGATTGCTTGACCCCTTTGCCCCATCACACTACTAGCTAAACTCTTGTAAGTTGGGTAGAATACCTCACCACCTAACAAACCTTTTCCTTGTGAAACACATTGGTAAGTTCACTTAGACTATAAATTCAGAGGACCCTACCTTATCTAGTCTACCAAGCCATAAATGAAGAAATACTAGGACAACTGTGTAGGCCCAAACTTCGGGCGAGCCTTGATTTTAAAAGATCTTGGACTATTTAAAATTCCTTCATCAGTACCTTCCTTGCTCATATTTTGACTATCTCATGCTGCTAATGTAGCTTCAGTTTTGCAAGCTTATTTCGTTATCAAGCTTGATCATGACATATTCTATTGGGTGCACCCACTAACATATTGTCTGTAGGGTGTGAAAATTATGACACGCTGACATAAGACTCAGCCCAAGTCATACGCTCAAGGCCATACGCTCAATCAAAGCCATACGCTCAAGGCCATACGCTCAGCCAAGGCCATACGCTCATCTAAAGGCCGTACACTCAGTGAATATTTTAATATTTCTTGACATGACAGCACAACATGTATTTAATGAAGGATGAATCTGACACTTTGTCTTTCGTGCAAAGACAGCTGCCCCATGAAGATTAGCCGTCGTATAGGTTTTCGAGAAAAGATTTTGTCTCTTACGAGGACAGCTCAGCAGCCATCATAAATAAAGAGCCATTATTACTGTCATTTCTGACAGTCTGTCAGCCATCATATCTGCAGCACGACGCTCAAGAAATATTTGTCAGTATTTGAAGATATGGCGTGTTTGAGAAGATTGAGAATAGCCACGTGTCTACTCCCTCAATCCACACGGCTTCTTTCCATCCAAATGAGCGTATGGACCTCATACGACTCCTTGCCATCTAAGTGAGCGTATGGACCCCATACGACTCCTTGCTTAGTGAGCGTATGGACCCTATACGACTTCTTGCTTAGTGAGCGTATGGACCCCATACGACTCCTTGCTTAGTGAGCGTATGGACCCTATACGACTCCTTGCCATCCAAGTGAGCGTATGGACTCCATACGACTCCTTTCCAGCCAAGTGAGCGTATGGACCCCATACGACTCCTTCCCAATCAAGTAAGCGTATCAGCTTTATTTATATGATCCAAGTTAGCGTATGCAAGACATGTGCCTTCAAAAGCTAGCGTATGACTCTTCTTCAAAGACAGCGTATCACAGCAAAGGCATCCAGGACGACTTTCAATGTACAGTCAACATACGTTCTCACGTGTCCTGTATTCAGTTACTCAGTTATTCAGAAGTTATGCAACGTAGCATCCATGCCACCAATCTCTCCTAGATATATTCCACTACTCTCAACTGCACTCCAACGTGTCTTCACCAGAATTCGCCACGCGTCCCTGCAGTTATGCACACGTCAAGTAACTGACTGAGCGTATGCTTCAGAACAGTTATCCAGAACTCTATAAAAGAGAGTTTCTTCATCTTCATCAGGACTACAGTCAATTTCAGAGAGAACAGAGAGATTGCCCAGTTGCTGTCCAAGTTCTTCGAAGTTCGAGTTTTCTTCATCGCATCGTCCAAGGGATAAAGTAATCGTCTTCTAGATTAGGTTCCTACAGTTGTAATTTTCTCAGATACAAAATAAATAAAGTGAATTTATTTATGGAAAATAAATTGGCAACTCTGCTGGGGAAAGCTGTCTCCTCCGACGAGATAGCAAAAACTCAATGCGATACTTCGTCGATCGGCTCGACGAAGAAGACGATGGTCGTACAATTCGACCAATCTGCTTACGAAGAAATGCTCAAGGCGAAGGAGGGCCGAACTACTTCCTCCGCTCTTCCTGCTATCAAGAAGAAGGGATGCTCTGTCTATGTCCCTAAGTCTTCTTCAACAGCCCGAGACGCTTCTGTCACTTCTCACGCTGACAAGAACACGTCTTCAACTTCAACGAAGCACACTTCGGCTTCTCTGAACACGGCAATAGTGGCTTCTCCTAGTCACGCTGACAAAGTTGGTTCTTTAACCAAGTCAGCGTGTCCAAGGAAAACCATCTCTGGATATGTCAAAGTCTCTTCCCCCTCTACTCTTACGACAGCAGTCGGCTCTTTAGCCATTGATGACTCTGTGCGTATGGCAGTCAAAGGGCAGCGTACGGCAAAGGCAGCGTATGCTAAGCCAAAGCCAGCGTATGCTAATAAAAAGGCAGCGTATGACCAGAAGTCCAAACTGAAGTCAGCCTATGCTAATAGATACAGTCCTTTGACTGTTTCTCAAAATCAAGCTGGGGGTTCTCTTCCACAGAACATACAAATGATTCCCCCTCAACTTGCACATCTTGTGCCAACCAAGTAGAAAGACTCTTTAGTCAACTCCTCTACTCCTAAGGTCTTTACCTCTGGAGTTAATTTGACTACTACTCTTACTAGATCAAACAAAGGAAAACGCCTTTTGGCTAATTTCTCTAAAGATGGATTATTACCGACTCCCAGTCGGAATAATATCCATCTTCCTTCTCTCAAAATTTCTCGATCTGAGAAAGGCAAATTACAAGTATCCAAGACTGATACCAAAGTCAGATCTCCTACGGATCTTCGTAACAAGCTTAATCAGAATCGTCTCACTGAGACAAGTATATTAGACCCTGATGCAGAATATGCCAAGAACTATGTGGCTCAAATTAATCAGTCTTTATACACTGAAGAATCGAGAAGACAGAAGAACAAAAGACAAGTTTCTACACAGAAACTATCTTCAAATACTTCCCAATCTGTTCCTACAGATCTCCGGGAGTATTTGCAAAATAAACGAAGAATTGACACTCTATCTGGCCAAGACATTGCTCATATTTGCCATGAAAAGCAAGGTTGCAATTTCCAACCTCGGGTTGTGATTCAGTGTTGTTGTTCACCAAAAAGACGATCTGTTTTCGAACGGATTCAATATGAACCAATATTGGATGATGATGAACCGCTTTATGCTTCTGTCAACATGACCTCCAGAAATATTGGGGGTAGCCTACGATCTGATGCTATATCAGATTCTGAAGATGGTGTTTATCTCGGCACCCGATCTAGGACCGGAGCCTTGGCCAGGGTCTCTTCTTCTTCTCATCCAAGTGGTAATCCAGAGATCACAGAAGATTTCCTTGGAGAGTCCAATTTTCCAGTATTGACTCCCGTAAATAACCCCGGGAAAGATACTAACTCACACAGTGATGATTCAGAACAGACTGTTTCATCATCTATTCCTCGAATGATTACCACTTACATGGCAGAGGGCAATCATGAACCTTCAACTAGCACCGAAGCTCATGAACAAAGGATTTCTTCCTTAGAACAACAGTTGTGAGCTATGGCAGATACATTAAATGCTATGCATACTCTTATGCAAGCTCAGCATCAAACTCAGCAAGTCCAACAAACAGCCCCTCCAGTTGTATTAAATACTCCTGTTGCTCCAAACCCGGAACCCTCTACTATTCCGGAGGTACAATCTAATATTCCTGTACAACCCACTCCAAGTCAGTCTGGAGCTGGGGGTGGTACATATGCTGCAGTCCCTCCTCCCAATTACACTCAACAAGTTACAACTCCCCAATCTTCTGGAATTGTTACTGAAGAGTTAAGGAATCTCCGAACTCAATTCGAGGCATTCAAACAGAAGGATGGTTTGCAAAGGTTAGGCATCAAACAACCTTATCCGATAGAATGGAAGCAGGTATCGTACCCACCAAAATACAAACCTCCGACCATCTCTTTCTTTGATGGGACTACCTTCCCAATCAATTCATAATCACTTTGAGGTAATGACTGATCAATTGCAACCAAGTGACGCCCTCCTTACTCGGTGTTTTTGGGTGTCTCAAAGGAACGCTTATGAATGGTATAGAA